>JABSTQ010007251.1:0-29619 GCA_013358835.2 Ixodes persulcatus
TCTGCTAACCTTTTTTAATCATCTCTGGCAAGCTGCTGCCTTTCCTCGTTGCTGGAAACATGCCCACATAATCCCTTTTTTGAAACCTGGGAAAGACCCTTCCATTCCTATGAGCTATCGTCCCATCGCACTCACAAGTTGTTTAGGAAAAACTTATGAGCGGCTTGTGAATCGTCGTCTTATCCATTTCTTAGAGACTGAGAATTTTTTTGATGTAAACCAGTGCGGCTTTCGGGAGGGACGAGCGACCACAGATCATTTGGTTCGCCTAGAGACCGCTATACGTGAGGCTTTTGTACACCGGCAGCATTGTGTCTCAGTGTTTTTTTTATTTACACAAAGCACATGATACCACATGGAGGTACGGAATACTTCGGGACTTGTACAACTGTGGTGTACGAGGCCGCATGCTTCAGTGCATACAGAGCTTTCTCAGCGAAAGAACTTTTCAAGTCCGATTGGGCTCCACACTGTCAGATGTATTCTCTCAAGAAAATGGTGTTCCTCAAGGAGGAGTGCTGAGCGTTACCCTCTTTGCTGTTAAGATTAACAGTCTAGCTAAGGTTATGCCCTCATCAGTAACTTACTCTTTATATGTGGATGATGTGCAAATCTCTGTGTCTTCCTGTAACCTCTCCAGTTGTGAACGACAGTTGCAACTTACTATCAATCGAATGTGCAAGTGGGCAGACGAAAATGGCTTCAAATTTTCTTCTGAAAAAACAGTCTGCGTTCCTTTTTCATTGCGCCGGGGACTGTCTCTTGATCCTTCCTTGCATCTTAATAGCATTGAAATATCAGTCCAGCAAGAACACAAATTTTTGGGTGGGATTTTTGACAAGAAACTTACCTTTGTGCCCCATCTGAAAAATTTAAAACAGAAGTGCTTGATGTCATCAAGCATCCTAAAGGTGCTGTCGCATATGTCGTGGGGTTCTGATAGGCGCTGTCTCCTACGATTGTATAACTCCTTAGTTCGATCCCGCCTCGACTATGGTGCAGTAGTATATGGGTCAGCACGGCCATCTGCTCTTAAGATGCTTGACCCTATACATCACCTTGGACTACGAATTTCTACAGGTGCATTTCGCACATCTCCAGTGAAAAGTTTGTATGCTGATACTCATCAAATGTCCCTCGAGAAACGGAGGCAGTACCTCAGCGTCTCTTATGCTTACAAAGTATTTTCAAATCCAAAACATCCCTCCTACAGTGCCGTTCATACTTGCAGAAGTGCACAGCTTTTCGAAAACAAGCCGAGCATTGTTAGACCATTAAGCCTCCGTTTGCAAAGTACTTGTCAATCCCTTAATATCCCCCTTCATGAGATTCCCTTGCTTAAAAACACTCATAGGGTTGCTCCTTGGGATGCTCTGTCGATTTTCTGTGACTGGTCACTTGCAAAATACAGTAAGAGGGTCATTTCACCACAAATCCTCCGGCAGGAGTTCCTCTCCTTGCAACAAAAATATGCAGACTACCTGGAGTTTTATACAGATGGGTCCAAATCGTCATCTTTTGTAGGGTGTGCTGTTTATTCCGCCTCCTACAGCAAAGTCACACAAGTTGACTGTAGGGCAAGCATTTTCACCGCAGAGCTTTATGCTATTTTACTAGCGGTTGAGCATATACTCGACAATAGTATAATGAAAGCTGTAATTTTTGTCGACTCACAAAGTGCCTTACTAGCTGTATCCTCCCTGATGCCCACAAAGAATCTCCTTGCACAACATCTACATGGTAAGATCAACAGCGCCCGGCGACGCGGTCGGGACATTAAGTTCTGCTGGGTGCCAAGCCACGTTGGGATTTTGGGCAATGAAGAGGCGGATAAATTGGCCGTGTCTGCTCGAGGCTCATCAATAACATTCAATTGCTTACCCTACCAAGATTTGAAACCACTTCTGAAGAAATCTATTTTTCTCAAATGGCAGCTAGAATGGGATACAGAGAGCAACAACAAACTTCACATTATCAAGCCCGTTCTGGGCGTTTGGGAGAGCTCTTATAACAGGGAACGTCGTGTGGAAGTTCTTCTGTGCCGTCTAAGAATAGGTCACTCCCGTGTGACACATCAGTATCTGCTTCGTGGGGAAGATGTTGCACTATGTGAACATTGTGGAGAGCTTCTGACCGTGCTGCACATTTTGTGGCAGTGTTCGTCCCATCAACCACTCCGTCAATCATGTTTTCTCGAACTTTTTAGGGATCATCTTTCATTTCATCCCTCGTTTCTGCTTGGCGATAAACCTTTAATTCCTTTCAGCCGTGTCTTAGACTTTTTAAAACAAACTGGATATTTATACCATTTCTAAATATGTCACCTCAAAGTAAACTTTCTTTATAGTATGCTTTAAATACGTAAAGTTTGGCGCATTATGGCCCTCGTTGCTGCTGCGCCAATAAACTCCTAATCATCATCATCGCGCTGGTGAAAAGTGCCCTGCGAGACTTCTTTGGTCCCAAGACGAGCTTCCAGCGAAAAGGAAAGTGTTACTCTTTAAGCTTCCAGAGAAATAACGCACTGCGCATGTCACCTACATTGTCGAAAAAACTCGGATTTGCAAAGATTTTTTTTTGGAACAGGTCAGCCCGTGGAAGGCAGCCCCGTGGAGGAAGATACATTCGATCGTGAGGTGCAGGTAGAGCTGACGAGGGTCAAGCACCTGATGACTCAGGACCGAATTGAGATCCTCGAGGGCTTTTACGAATCGCCAGAAGATCTCATTAACGCGATAAACTGCGCCTACCAGTCTCATCTTAAGCTCAATTCCTCGAAAATATTGCTTCGTTTTAATTCATACATCGAAGTCGTAGAGTTACAGTTGCACCACAGCGGGTATATCTTAATCAATGCTCACTTATCACACATGCTTGGCTTCGGCCAGAAAAGCGTGTACACTTCCTTCTTGGTAGCAGACCGTGACGTTATATTATTTCCCAGCAATTACATTTTTACCTATTGCGATATCATAGAAGCGGAGCACGTCGGCGACGTGAAAGATCCTCTCTTGAGAGTCGTCCCATTCGTAGTGTCAAAACGAAACGAAATGATATCGTGTTCTTTCAATCTACCACAATATAAGAAGGTGATCGTAAAAGAAGTCAGCACCATCTGTCTCGAGCTTGTTGGCGAGAGAGGAAGCTACATCCCATTTCTGGACGGATCGGGTCGCGTTGCAGCCACTCTTCATTTTAGGAGATGCACGTAAAGCCCCCACCGTGTTGTTTAGAACATTTCTCGGGGTCCGGAGAAAGACCGCTCACGCATTTTGTGTCCGGGCCCCTGTTCCAGGTTGGGAGCGGACTACTGTCGGACATTTATCAGAGGCTATCGCCAGTGTTTACAAAGCGAGTGGCCCCTTACCTGGGTCGAAAGCTAGTGTCCACGGTTAGAGATATCGCAGAGCGAATGAGACAGGGTTCCTCGCTGAAGGACGCCGTAAAGAAGGGAATTGGCCGCACGTATCGAAGCACGAGACACGAGTTTCTCCAAAAGCTTCAGTCTGGCGGAGGGCATAAAAGAAAGGCGTCCAGCCAGTGCTGTTCACTCTCTGGACGACAAAAGAAAGGAAAAGTTGTGCATGACTTTTTCGACACCTAAAAAAATGACGGGCGATATTTTTACCCTGCACCAGCGTTCCTGTCTGTGCACCAGCAGAGAGCTCGATCTGTTTCTCTCTTCCGCCTACGTCTTTTGCTTTGAAAAAGTCCGAATATATCGAATTCTTTCCGGTCGCCACGACAACACCCACTTCCGTCTTAGAATTTCACGTTCCGTCTCTAGGACCCCACTTTTACGATCTGAAATTAAGCTTCCTGCACATTCAGTCAAAAATCGTGCGAGCCAATGGCGATCGCGCGAGCACCACCGCGACGGACGGGACTGTCACGCACGGTAAGGTCATGCCGGTTCAGGCATTTGGAAGCTCCCTTTTTCAATACTTACACCTGTATCTGAATCAGACTTTGGTGAGCCAGTACGAGGATTATGCTTATCGTTCCTATTTCGATATTCTCCTGCACGCAAACCAGACGAGTAGGGTGTTGCGAATTGCCGAAATAGCTCGTGAGGCTGCGGGCAAAAAGAGAATAAGGAAGAAGTCGCGAAAGAATGAACTGATGCGCGAGGACCTCGGAAAAGCTTCCCCTGCACAGTTTCTGTACAAATGTAAATATCCCATCAGTAAATGAGTGTATTTTTTTTCGATTGAACAACCTCGAACGAATTATTCCGCCTGGAAGTGCAACATGGTGCTGAAACCCGGGACTGAGGATCGAACAGCGTAAGCGGAACTCCGAATGTTGCCGACCGACTACACTCAACTGCTGTGGGATCTTGGACATACATATGGAACGCCTGAAAACGAGGCGCACCGTCCGACGTTCGCAAAACACCCGGCTCATCAACGAAGCTACTGCAGTTCTTGAAACTGCATGACCTGGCTACTTTGACATCGCTGCTCGAACGACTGACTACGAGTAACAACGAGCTCCGTCAAATTAATATCGAGACCGAAGACCACATAAGCGATGGAGACCTCGTAACAAAATACACTGCAGTAGTCGAGTACGATGACGAGGCTACGAGAATGATCGCCGTGCTGCGTAGCAGGGCATCTACCCTCCGGGAGAAGGGCAGACAACCGCCGCCTCCGCCATTGGTGTCGACGCAGTCAGCAACAGCGACCGGAGAAACAGCACAAGCTTATAGGGCCATGGGAGTCAAGCTTCCCAAGCTACGTCTCCAGACCTTCAACGGCGACATTGGTGAGTGGCAGAGCTTCTTGGAGCAATTCCGCAGCGCAGTGCATGAAAACGAGAGTGTCCCACGTCACCAGAAATGTCACTATCTGCGGACTTTTGTCACGGGACCAGAAGCTGCAGCGATCGCAGGACTACAAGCAGGGTTGAAAAAGTTACTTCAAAATGTACCTCTGATACAGTTACAGTTACTCACACGAAAAGGTACTTAGGTACGTACCTAGGTACTAGTTAAAAAAGTACCTAGGCACAGGTACAGTTACTTTAAAGATACTTTCCTTATTTTCGCCTAATTCGTCAGATTATATTGGCAGTAAATCTCTTTGTACTAAGGATGCACACAAAAACGAGTTCGATAAATATGCTTTATTGGTGTCAATGTGGGAAATTAGGAAAACCCATTGACATGAGTATTCTAGGACACGTTATCTTTTTCGGTTTCGGTTTGAGATGAAGGAAGCAGGTCGCTACTTTCCCCAAACGGAGTTCCGAAGCGATTCGATAAATTGGTGTCGCTAGAACGGCAACGCTAATCCACCGTTCGCTCAAACGAACACAGCCATTCGCTAAAACGTCGTTCGATGAAACATTATGGGCAGGGCTTCGTTCGCTAAAACGTCGTTCGATCAAGTTATTGCCTCCCAGGTCGTACCCAACTCACCGTTAATCACGGCACATGGTGGTGTGTTAAAACTTTCAGATTTATAGTTTCTACCATTTTTAAGAAGCGAATAGAAAAGTACCTGTAAAAATAACTTCACTCTGGTACAAGTTACTAGAAAATGTACCTAAGATACAGATACAGATATCGAGAAATGAAAGTACCTAGGTTTGTACCTCAGGTACAACAAAAGTGCCTAGATACTGATTTCCAGTTACTTGTACCTAGGTACTTTACAACCCTGACTACAAGCCACTGACGCCTGCTACGACGACGCCATAAAGATTCTTTCTGGTCGATTCGGAGACAGATGACGAATCGAACAAGATCATCTGGCAAAACTGCGGACGCTGCCCTCCGTCAGTTCATCAAACGACACCAGCGGTCTACGACGAATGTACGACCATCTAAATATAAACATCCGCGGACTGAAGGCTCTCGGAGTTGGGTCAGACACGTATTGCACGATGATGGCTGACATTATACTGAGAGCACTACCGAAAGACCTAGTCGTCGATTACTACCGACGAACTAGCTCCACATAACCAAAAACGTCGACTGAAGCCGTCCAGCAGAGACATGAAGCAGCACACACTTCAAGCCACAGCTCCGCTATCTCGGCCAGCACAATCCCAACAGCTCCGCTTGTTGATGGGGAACTTTCACGGATTCTGAGCTTCCTTCGGGCCGAGGTGGAAAATAAAGCAAGAGCCGGGTTAACTGAGACGACAAGCCTAGCGTCAAGACAGAATCAGAAAGTTCACACACGACGATCGGCAAACTCTGCAGCTGCAGTGTTACAGACAAACACAGAACCCGGTTGCTTCTTCTGCAAATCGAGTAGGCACTCCACTGACACCTGCTCTAATGACTTACTACATCAGGAAAAAAGAAAGCGACTGTCGGGTGACATGCGGTGTTTTCGATGCACTAAAAAAGGACATCGAGCAAAAGACTGTCGAGGAAAGGTTTCATGCTCCACGTGCTTAGGAAGACACGTCACGTCAATGAGTGACCCGAACTGGAAGCCGCGTTCAAAGAGTCCTGGTCGAGAAACCGTTATTGCTAGTGTACAGAACGCCAGCTCCGAAAGTCTGGAAAGATGTAGCCTTGACGACGAGGTCCTCCTCCAAACGTTCCGGGCCTGAGCTGTCTCAGAGGACCAAAGCTGCTACTTCCAAGCCATCATCGACGGAGGGAGCCAGCGGACATTTATTCGCACAGATATGTCCCGCCTACTCAACCTCGAAGTTCTTCGACAGATCAGCCTCCGTTTGAACACGTTCGGGAATGCAAACGCCCAACCTCAGCAACTACGACTAGTCCAAGTGCGCCTTCGCAGTCAGTTTGACAGCACAGAGTGTTCACTTGAAGCAGTAGAAATTCCCTTTATTTGCAACGATATTCCGCAAATACCAACCGACAGCGAATTTCCAATCAGCGTCAAAGAAAAGGGAGGGCATGTAGGAGACGAGTTATGGTTCCCAGGTGTACCGTCAGTACCTAGCATAGGTATGCTTGTCGGGTCTGACCAAATTTGGAAGATCACAAAAGACCAGGTACATCGATTCCCCAACGACGAAAGAATGATAGCATTTAACACAACTTTTGGGTGGACTTTTCAAGGTCCTACATCACTTAAGAGTTCCTTAACCTGCAATACAACCAAGGGGGGCTTTAATGAAAAAGACGGTGACACCGAGAAAACCACCGCCAAGACCAAGCATAAACGTACCGTCGGACCCCCGATTTCTGTAAACCTGCAGTGGCAAGAGAAAGACCACGAGCACGAAGAACAAATTCAAGAAGACATCACTGGCGTCAGAAAGTACACTTACAAGAATATAGACGGCAGCGCCAAGTTCAGTCCCTCGCCGCATTCGCAGCGCTCTCCGAAATTAACTGATCAGAGGAACGACCGGCAGTATCAGCTGTCTTCGTCAAAACGCTCTGAAGTCATCAATGGGGGCCATAGGCTAGATGTTGCAGGCGAATCTGACAGTGTCGGGCCCGAGGTTGAAACCCGACTGGATGAGACGTCCAAAAGCCGCTCGAAACTAAAGTCAAGAGTAACAGACGCGTGGCAGGCTCCGAACATGATTGTGTCGTACGCTCAAAATAAATTTGAGAAGGCGAGTGTCGGCGAAGAAGAGGACAACGACGAGCGCATTTTGCAGTCCGATATGATGTCTTACACTCAGGCGTCGACAAGGAAGTCGCTCAAAGGAAAGGGAACAAACCAAAGAATGGCCGACAAAGAGATCTTCGCTTACTCGGTGGTGGTGGTAGTTGCCGTCGTCTCACATATGCTGGTCGTCGCCCCGAGCGGTCGAGACATACATGGGTCAGCAATGGAACACCATCCCGTCTTCAACCAATCCAACCTGAAGTCTATGAAAGAAGATCCCAGCTTTCGGCATGCAACACCCACGAGATGCAGAGACGCACGTCGCTTGATCAGAAGGCGAATGTTTAGAAAAATTCTCAGCCGGAATTACTTCCGTCGCGCGTGCCGCGATTTCTACAAGTTTGTCGGCAAGCATCTCAAGTTACCGGTCTGCCCGGCGACTGCATTGCAAGACGACCTGATAGAAGGCCTGGTTTCTGTCATCAAATTAGAAGAAAGATACCCGGAGCTGATAAAGGCGAGGAAAATTGCACAAGGAAAGTATTTAGAAAGATGCGATCGCGGAACAGGGCGGGGACACACTGGCAGAGCTTCAGACTGACCCCGGACTCCGCGCCTGGCCCTTCACAGACTCCGTCCTACAGCCGCTCGTCTGGAAGGCCGCTCATACACACTTGCTGACAAGTAACAGCCTCACTTCTCATCATATGTCACATGAATCGAGTTCACAGGTCCGTACCAAAGAGGATGTCACGTGCCTGTGGAAACACCATCAATTGCATCTTGATCACTTTTAAAGAAGGTGGAGGTCACAAATGTCTCCTCAAGTTGTGATCTGCGCACGAGTATCCAAGCCGCCAGCTGAGCACACTACGAGGAGGAGACTTAGTGCTTGTTGAAGAATGCATGACTCCGCTACTCATGTAGTGAACTGTTGGAGAACTCTTTTACGGCAGGGATAAATCCGTAAGATCACGCTCTGTGAATTTACCGAATGGGCAATACCCAAGAGACCTGTGCAACTGGTATACCCATAGAACTTGTAGAATGAATGAGCGTTTATTGGTGCGCTCATATCGGGGGGAGCGTGTTGCGAATTGCCGAAATAGCTCGTGGGGCTGCGGGCAAAAAGAGAAGAAGTCGCAATTGAATGGACTGATGCGCGAGGACCTCGGAAAAGCTTCCCCTGCACAGTTTCTGTACATATGTAAATATCCCATCAGTAAATAAGTGTATTTCTTTTCGATTAAACAACCTCGAACGAATTATTCCGTCTGGAAGTACAACATAGGGATCACTCTCTTTCCGCGATGCTCTACGAAAAAGACCCGGTAAATACGTTCGAAAAGCTCAACATTCCCCCGATGCTAAGCGTCTTATGGCACGCTTTAAAAGAACCGAAGGAAGTACGCTCTGTGATTTGTTTTGTCCTCTTATGAGTGACATATGTCAGCAGGGAAAGCTTTTCTTGAACGGGGTGGATATTCGTATCGTGCTGCGGCAAAATACCGAAGATTTCAGGCTCTTGGCCGCTTCGACGGTTCCCCAGAAACACGTCGTCCAACTTCCTCGCATTGTGCTCTACATTCGACGCGTGCAAGTTGCTCCGACGGTGCTTGTGGGCATCGAGAGACGTCTGCAGTCCTTTCCCGCGACTTATCTACTACGTGGGGTGGAGATCAAGACCAGAACCGTTTCGCCCGGTGTGTCGCACATTGTCCTCGACGATCTGTATCCGCATCGAGTACCGTCAAAGCTCCTCGTCGCTTTCGTGAAGAGCGAGGCGTTTCAGGGAAATCGCGAGCACGACCCATTCAAGCTCGAACACTTCAACTTGAAAACGGCGGTCCTGGACGTGGGTGGCTACCAGCAGACGGAGCAGTTTGATTTTCCTCAAGATCTGTACATGAAGGCCTATATGAGCTTCCAACACCGCCTCAATCGAAGAGACGTCCCCTACTCTAAAGGTGCCTTCTCAAAAGACTCCTTTCTGCTCTACTATAATTTGACTCCGGACAGGGAAGAGCAGAGATCTTTGTCCAATCTTCACGGCGAACGTGAGACTCGCCTTGACCTTCAAGGAAGTTCTAACTAAAGCCATCACCATTCTCTTTATGTCAGAAACGCCTCGCGTCCTGGAAATTGACAAGGAGAGGAACGTCAAATTTGCCGCTTGAAATAGAAGAACACGAATTCTACCCAATGCTCGCGGGAAATCCCTGCACGCGTCCCTGGTTTCGTGGCACGTTCGCATGCGACGAGATTGGTCAAGAGACAGCGTCACCCGGTCTTTACGTACTGAATACGGCACCGAGGTCTTCGTTCGGGGAACACTGGGTTCTTTTCTACGTATGCCCAAAGGACAAGGCAATTAGTTATTTTGACAGTTTCGGAATGATTCCGATTCACGGGAAATTTTACGATTTCATCGGAGGCGCAGCGAGTTTCTTCTACTCCAAGAGAAGAATTCAAGAGGCTCTGTCGCACACGTGCGGACTTTACTGTCTATACCTGGGTGCGCGCCTGTGTTGCGGTGTACCGCTCCGCTAGTGCATCCAAGCTATCTCGTCGAGCGACTACCGACGGAACGACACACACATTTCCGTACTCGTGCGCAAGCAATTTCCTTCTCCTGCGCTAAAGCTCTCCTGCTGCTCCGCTCTGTAACCTGATCTCGAAATAAAGCCACAAAAAAGGACACAAAGCGAGGATGGATTTTTTTCTTTTTTTCTAATCAAAATGCATGCATCTAAGATATTCCCGAGAAATGGAGAAACAGATGGCGCGCGACAGCTCTTTATACAAATATCAAACACTTGGTGAAAAACAAAAAAAAACCTCGCGCTACGTGAAAATGGCTCTTTACAATACCCTCTGTACACACGCACACACACACACATAGATCAGCTTGAAATGAAAAAAAAAAAAAAACACTTCACGAGAGGCTCCATGTCCGAAAGGAAGAGTTGAAACGCCGTTAGAGTCAATGAAGCGCTTGTTGTCGAACGGGTTGAGTCCTATCTTCTCCACGGCAACATTCTTGTTCTCGCACAACTTACGAGCAATGGTTCGCTGCGTGATCTTGTGCAGAGTTTGTTGCTCGAGAGTTTGAACGTACAGCTCGTAGGTTAGCTTACGGGACTCGCACCTTTTCACTCCTTTCGCCCTCACGTAGTGCTCTCGGGAGGCTAGTTCCATCGAATAGAGTTTGGGTTTTCAACAAACAAATCCAAGAATGTGATCTTTTGGTAGCTCGTTTTTGAACACTCCTAGTTTCATTTTGTTTGCGGGAGAGAACAAGGGGTGATCGACTGGCTACACAGAAGTATCCAGGTGAGTTTCGGCAAGGGTTGCGAGCGTCGAGTCTACATCCGGGTCGGTGATTTGGAGGATGAACGAGTCCATGTCGCTGTACGCTGCGCGAGCGTCGGGAAAACGCGTCTGACCTGCTTGTAGAAAAATTCGTACATGACCAGTTTGGACATCTCTAGGATAGTGAAGCCAGCGTACACGGGTTTGTTCCAGTGTAGGGTTCTCTGTTAAAACTGAAAGATCACCACGGCCGGGCTAATTGCCGCAAACTGTCTGAGGTTAGGTTTCATCAGGTTTTTCAGCACTTCCTCCTCGCTCACGCTAATGACAACGTTATTGTACTGACGTGGGTTTTCGATAGTCTTGCCATAAATTGAATTCATAATAAGCTTAGATAGGTTCTTTTGAAAGGCATTTGTCGCCTGTTTTCGGAAGTTGTGGTTAAAGTCGATGAAATCTTTAAGAAATGCACTCTGCGAAAACTTCAGAACGCGATGAATGACTTTTAGTTTTAAGCCCAACTCCAGATACAGCTTGAGATTTCGGTAGTGGATAATGTAATTGCGTTTCGGGTAAAAGGTGAGAAGCAGCTTTCGCTCAGACTCTCGCTGGGGTAGGTGAAATTTTTCGACGAGCGCTTTTTGATAGGGTAAGAGCCATTCCAGCGGGACTCCTCGTTTCTCGGGAACCAGGGGAAAGTCCGCGTGCAAATCGTGTAGTTCCCGAAGATAGTCGAGGTCCACCTCTAAAATGTAACCCTCGGGCGCGTCGTCGGGAACCTGCTGGAAGTGGAGAGCGTCGATTTCCTTGCGGTCTAGCCAGCGAAAATCTGCGCATGGAAGGGATTGTCGCATGGTGGAAGCGTAAAGGCCGTTCACGTCAAGGTCTAAAATGTGAGAAACCGCCGTGTTCGGATCGAAACATGCGGTTCCTGGCACGTTAGCTCTCGTGTTACGAATGGCACATTGAACGATTCCTCCTCGCAGACCCGCTTCGGTGAAGAGATACGCATCCACGTCGTCGAGCAGCTCCAGTTTTACCCCAGTCTGTTTAAGTGCGCAGGCGAGACTGAGCGCGGGGAGGGAAACGTAGCGAAGCGGATCGAGCTTGTACGTGTCTAAAGTCCATTTCCTGGAATTTTGGAACACGTCGGCGAGAAGTAGGCAGTCGATTTGCAGGTAGCAGTCACTGTATTCTCCTAGGCTTTTGAAATTAAATGTTTCAAAGACGATTTGGGCGTGACGATAGTCCTCCTCTGAAATTTGCCTGTCGTTAAGCTTGTTGTAAAACGACTCGCGCGACGGTAGCTCGGGCTCCCGGTAAGTCTCGAAACTGGTCACGTAGTCGTAGAGAAATACACCTTTCCGCGCCAGAAGCTCAACGTGCTGCGGAAAAGCCTGCTTTAGGCAGCACAGGTTTTCTAGTCCCTTGGAACGGAGGTCCTGAACCAGCGCGTCCAAGCTGGCGGGGAGAAATGCCAGACTGTAGAGAAACCGCAGGTTACCCACGTCGAGTCGCTTAAATTGCTGGCAGCTAGTGGCGAGCACTTTAATATTCCTTAAACTCGAATAAGTCGAGTTTCGGTAGGATAAAGGCCAGGTGATACGAACGGTTGTGCGCAAGCACTGGAATGACTTTCTTGTTTACTCTCAGATTTAAATTGCATCCCTGACACTACGACTGCCTGTACGATCGGCTGGAGTGGTCGTGATCTCTGATTTTTCTCTTTCGATTTCCGAACGATTCGCCACAAATCGCGCAGTGAGAGGCCGACGCGTGAGCCCCTTCGTTCACGCTCACCATTGGCACTTCCTCGCTTCGAATCCATTCTCCAATGAGCTTTGACAATTGATTAAGAATGGAAATGAACTTTTCCACGCAGTCCTCGCCCCGGTGCGAAAACTGCTCGACGATGCGCGAGTCCGTGGATCGGATTACGAGTATGCAAAGTGAACTGGGGACGTGCTTCTCGTAAGCCTGACTCATGTTTTCCGTATCCAGAATGGCCTCGAAATCGTAGACGCAAAAGTAGGGGAAAGGTTCCATCGCGTGTAGGCTCCGGAAATACAGCGCGTCCCCCTTTGCAGGACACACTGTTCGGACTGCCTTCTTTTCTTTACACAGTGATAAATGACTTCCCAGCGCAGTGCGAAAGTAAAATCCCATCATACACCTTTTACAACGAAAGCGGTGAGTGCGCCTGTTTGCGAAAAGTCCGGCAAAGTTGGTGATTAGAACAAAGTGATCGTCTATTAGGAGCACATTCACGTGCTTCTCCCGCTCGCTATCGTTGATTTGAGCGGGTAGACGAACCTTTGTTCTCGATCGTAACCGTACACGTTCACGGACAAGGAGTTTTTTCTCTCGAAATCCTGCACGTCTTGCGGAAACGTCACTGGATAGCTGGTGGGGAACCAATACATGACAAAATGTTCTCGATAGCTAGAAGCTCTCGATTGTTTAGAGGGTACGGGATGGAGACCGGCGAGCACAGAAAACACAAAGCACATGTTTCTTTCCGAGTCAGTGAGTTGCTCGGTCACATTCACTAGGCACTGTCTGCTTGGGAGTTCACCGGGCAACACAAATCTTGCACAACCTACCGTTGGCGGAATGAAACGTCCAACGGTGATGGTGCAGGTCTGAATGGCGACAACGACGAGTACGGACCCACGTTCCTGATACTGTTCGAGGCGAGCAGAGATCTCGGCACATGCAGTCTGTTGAGCATCGCGAATGCTACCTTCGGCCTAGACCATGTGCACTAAGCAATGAAAGTAGTGCGCGCTGAATTCGAATTCGTCGTCGCCATTAAGACGAGTCATTTCCACGGTAAGTATGATGAAAAAACGCAATGGCATTTCATAATGCCTAAAAACATTGGCCATTGCGTCGGACTAAAGCCGAAAAAGCGTGGATACATCGTGAGACTCGTCGTCGCGCTCGTGCAAATGCATATCATACAGCGCGGTAAAGTTCCGAAAAGCGCACAGCGAGTTGATGAAGGGAAGGCAATCTTGCGGCGGAATATTGTGCACCTGGGCCAGATGAACTTGTGACGACTCCGCGCTGGAGTACTGCTGGCGCTCTCGCACATCGCACAAGTGGCAGGTTACCATTTTTTTTTCTCGAATTGTCCCGAGCGGCTCACAATTTCTAGTTAGGGCACGAGAAAGTAATGACCGGTGACCGCTCGTCACCGCTGGTTTTCTCCATCATGAGGCCGTTCATCGCCCTCATGTTCTGGATGTCTTGCTCGTTCAGTACGGCGAACCGCTTCGGTAAAAATACTTTTACCACATCGTTCTCGAGCTGAAGAGTCGCACAAACGGATGGCCCGTATCGCGTGTCCGTACGCCACACCTCCAGCACGGGTATCTTGACGTTGCACGGAACGGAGCCCATGCTGACAAACAAAGACGACGACGACGCTCGCAGTGAAGACAGCTTGTCCAGGACCCCGTCCATTTTGGGCGGCGCCGATGGCTCGAGGTGAGATGACAGGTCTGAAAATAATCACGTTAGTGCACGGCGGACCTGCGAGACCTTTTTCTCGCATTACCTTTTCTTCCGCAGAGAGCAGAGCAGTGAACTGAGACAAGCGGCGGATGAACCATCGACATTTATACCAAGCGGATTGCGAAATGACGACTCGCCGTGAATCAACACGTGCGTCACTATATATGAAAAGAAACAAAAAACACGGGACTGAAAAACAAAAGCGAACGAGCGGATTGTCAACACAACGTATACTTAAGTTACATATAAAAAAAATCAC
The DNA here is from genome assembly GCA_013358835.2 of Ixodes persulcatus. Classification (NCBI taxonomy): domain Eukaryota; kingdom Metazoa; phylum Arthropoda; class Arachnida; order Ixodida; family Ixodidae; genus Ixodes; species Ixodes persulcatus. The sequence continues at coordinate 14,644 of JABSTQ010007251.1, forward strand.
ATTCCGAGCTCTCGAGACACGTCCAAACATGTCTAGACTTGTTCCTGTTAGCTACGTACTTGGGTAAACATTGTGATTTGGGTATACGTTCGGGCGTCGATATAAACCGCACTGTTGCGACGCGTCTGAGCATTTATCGTGTAGCAAAAGCCGCGCGAGTGTTCCTGTTATCGCGCGGTCAGCTCCGAGCTTGGGGAGCATCCGCTTTTTCTTTTTATCGGTTATTCTTCGTTGGGTAAAAATTGTGTGATTTGGGTATACGTTGGGGCGTCGCTATAAACCGCACTGTTGCGACGAGTGTGAGTACATTTATCGTGAAGCAAAAGCCGCGCTAGTCTCCCGCCGCGCGGGAATGTGCTTCGCGCGAGTACTTAGAAACGTGTCTGCGGTGCCTTCTTTTCATTCGTCTACGAGCGTAGCATCCATGGTCATATATTCGCACCTGGACGAATTTCGTTTCCAAACGCCGGCGTCAGTCACGATGATTGGATCCTCTAAATCGGGCAAAAGTACGTATATTCACAGCTTGTTGAGATTTAGAAGAGAAATGTTCGACAAAGAGTTTCACGTCGTCTACTACGTCTACGTGTTTCCCCAGAGCTGGTTTTCGGAGACGAGCGGGGTCATTTTCACCAAGGAGATCCTGCAAAATTTAGACCCCGAAAAAGACTCGCTGATTATATTCGACGACTTTCTCGCAAATCGAACGAAGCTCAAAGACATTCGTGAATATTTTATAGGAGCTGCTCATCACTATAATGCTTCGGTCATTTTCATCACGCAGAACATGTTCCTCCAAGACGCGTACTTTAGAACAATAAGCCTAAATTTTTCGGCCTTAATTATATTCCGTTCAGTGCGGATTGCCGATCAGCTCCATGTGCTATCCCGACAGCTCTTTGGGGCTAGCCGTGGGCAGGTTCTACCGCGTATATATTCGGACGCGTGTAGAACGCCGTTCAGTTACATTCTGATCGACCTATCGCAAACTTGTCCCGATAGTTTCCGTGTGAGAGCAAAACTCTTGCCGGACGAGGGTCCAGAAGTCGTGTACGACACGTCCTAATGAACCGCATCGCCAAGCACGCAAGATTCTTGCACCTGTTGTCAGAAGCCAAATCGTGTAGGCAAAGGGAATCACTACTACGTCACGCCAAGGAGGAGCATCTGAAAATAATTAGGGAAATTTGTTTAAACCTGTGCGCCGGAAACCTCCCTCTCTCCGCGGATATAAAAAAGAAAGTGAAGAGATTTGCACCCGTCATACGGTCACTGGGAGATCGAAAAGACACGCACAAGAACGTAAGAACGACGCTGGTATTGAAGGGAGGTTTCCTACCCCTGATTCTTCCTGCTCTTCTACATCCCCAAGAATCCGGGACACGCCGCTGCTTACAACTTGCGCCATCTCTCGGCAGTCACGTCAGCGGCCCAGCTTAAAGGGATGCTGAACCGATATCTGAAGTTGCCGAAATAAGCCCCGGACAAGCTTCCCGGTACCGCACTATACCTAAAAATGCTATTCATGTAAAGGGATGGAGATCGGATTATTATATTTCTTAGAATGACGACCGCTGATTGAGCCAGAAGCGCCAGAAGCCTCCGATGCGCGCGAGGCCCTCTGGGATTACTCGCAACGGAACTGACGTCAACAAACTGCAACGGAACTGACGTGAACAAGTCGAGCTGCCGACGCGCCACAGCGTGGAAGAAAGTTGCGCTTTGAATAATAGTGGACGGATGCCCGTCGCGTTGGAAGTTTGCCAACTAATCCAGCCAAGTTAGCTGCGCACTACCTGCCAGCCACCCTGCACCCTGCCACCCCCAGTCCACTTCTGCACCTGCGTCGTAGCGACGGCGGCGACTTTGGTCTGTGGGTTTTTCGGAGTTCGGCGATTTCTTTCCCGTCCTGATAATTTGGCCATCACGACGGCGACCACGGAGACTTCGACAGCGCTGATGTTTGATGCCGCCAAGATGCCGCTTGCTCGCGACGCTCGCTCGCGACGCTCGCTAGGCCGTTCGGCGCCGCATAGGTGTCGTGTCAAAAACGACATGATGAACACTGTTCGACAAATTTATCAGATAAAATTGCATTTCTTTTAAAAATATATCTCATCGTTTCGGGACGGGGTTCGCACGTCGCATTTCCGTTTCGTCGCGCCACCACGCGGCCTGAGCGCACGCCGGAGCCAACGAGGTAGGTCGGAGCCAACCGAGCCAACTTTTATGGCTCACCATAGCCGCATTCTGCGTACTACAAGTTTGTTGTCGTCACGAAACGAGCTTTCAAAAAACTCACCAGGTGCACCTTAGAATATTTATTTACATAAATCATATAATTTAGACTACTTTATTGTTTCAAGTACCGTCATTTAAGAGCCATTCGTGTGCTGTAAATATCAAAACGACAAAGAATTTAGATTCTGTTTTTCGGTTCAGCATCCCTTTAACTCAATGGGCAACAAAAAATATATTTTTGTAATTCAGTAAAGAACCCGCCGATTTTTTTTGCACTCGGAGGATTATAATATTGACCTAATGGCCCGCCTATTTTAAGAAATTCAATGCCACACGACCATTATATTTTCTTCCTGAATTAATCAACCGGTTCCCACAGACCCCCATTTAAAAAGAGACCATGACATTCACTTCCCAGGAAGAAAATCTTGGTGCCACAGACACTTGAAGTCGAATACGATTATTTGATTAATCTTAGCTTTAATTGATTCCAGGAGAGCATTTTGAAATTCACGTTTAATCTTGAGTTATCGAGGTCTAAAGTTCCGTGATAATCGAGAGCTTGCAATAGCGTGAAAACATGGATGGGCCAGCACGGATTTCCCGCTCAAACCTTTTTGTGAATATTTACTATTTCAAGAGATTATATATGTATTAATGCGAAAGCATTAACTGTCCCGTGGAGTGAAGCCGGCGAAATACGCCACCTAAATTCCCATTGGCTGAGTGTAACGAGACCTAAATTCCCAATGGGTGCGACGCGTCATGTGGCTCCATAGCAACGGGGTCATCGTTGCCGAGGAGCCAGCCAAACTGCTGGCGGCGCAGGGGTAAGGGGGAGGGGGTGGGGCGGTTATGCGCTGGGCTCACGTCACGCTTTGAGGTCTAACGTCGTCAACCGGTACGCGCAGATGTATTACGTGAAGGTGGGAAGCGGGTATGCGATGGCCTGACGTTAGGTCTACCATTACGCTTTAAGGTCTAACGTCGTCAACCCGTACTTTGAGGTCGTCCTAGACGTCGTCTTTGGAGTCGTCCTTGAGGTCGTCCAAGACGTCGTCCTCTAGGCGTCGTTCTCGATGTCTTCCTAGACGTCGTCACCTATGCGTCATTCTGGACGTCATTCTAGACGTCGTCATCTTGGCGTCGTTCTCGACGTCATCCTAGACGTCGTCGTTGAGGTCGTCCTCCGCGTCGCCCTAGATGACGTCCTTGACGTCGCTCTCGACGTCGTCCTAGATGTCACCCTCGACGTCGTGCAAGGGGTCGACTTATATGCCTTACTTGGCGTCGATCTCTGGGACGTCGTCCTCGACGTCGTCCCATACGTCGTCCTCAACTTTAATACGTGTAGAAGCATTACTAGAAAACATTTCTCCCGCGGGACTATAATGCTTTCGCATTGCAATGCATAGCTCGGTATGTATAGCATCACATTCCAGGAGACAATTTTGATGATTATTAGAATTGTTTTGTTTTTTTTGTGATTTTTTTACTCTCGTCCCTTGTACAATAAGTCGGCTCTCTTCGCTGTGGAGACTAAGTCCGAACGAGTTTTTTGGGCAGTTGCCCCTCGCTCAGGAAGCCACACAAATCATCTGACAATATTACATTTTCTCCTATCACGTACCTCTGTATGCCTATTTGTATATTCCGGGAGAGCATTTTGATATTACCTATAATTATTTTTCTGTAATTTTTTTAATCTGGTCTCTCGGAACAAACGTCGGCACTCTTCGCTGTGGAGACTTAAGTCCGAACGAGTTTTTTTGGGCAGTTGCCCCTCGCTCAGGAAGCCACACAAATCATCTGACAATATTACATTTTCTCCTATCACGTACCTCTCTATGCCTATTTGTATATTCCGGGAGAGCATTTTGATATTACCTATAATTATTTTTCTGTTACTTTTTTTAATCTGGTCTCTCGGAACAAACGTCGGCACTCTTCGCTGTGGAGACTTAAGTCCGAACGAGTTTTTTGGGCAGTTGCCCCTCGCTCAGGAAGCCACACAAATCATCTGACAAGATTAATTTTTCTCCTATCACGTACCTCTGTATACCTAGTTATATATTCCGGGAGAGACTTTTGATATTACCTATATTTATTTTTCTATAACTTTTTCAATCTGGTCCGTCGCACCGCAAGCCGCGTGTATTCGCTCCGAGGACTAAGTCTTAACGACATTTTTGGCAAGTTGCCTTTTGCTCAGGAAGGCAGAAAACTCGCCTTAGAAGCTTCAGCTGCCACTATAGCGTAGCTGACTATATATATTACGCTAGTCTGCGAGATTACTTTTATATTTTGTCTTAAACTGTTTTAGTGAGTTTATGAATGATTCGTACATCATAAATCTGATTATTTGCTGTACATACTTAACTTGTATATCCTAAAGTTGCTCTATGTCAAAGTACGCAATTTTTCTGTATGTATCCCTGATTCCACAAGACCATCTGAGGCAAAAGCAAACAGATTGTCATTAGACTTTTTTGGCTGTGGGCATGTGTTCTGGCTGTGGACATGTGAAAAAAATTGTAAAAGTGTTCATTATAAACTTTGTGAATATTATTTTTGATGGTTGATGTCAAACTCGTTGCTGCGAATAATACTAGTGATGGGCGTGAAAATAGTTTTGAATGGACATTTTGAAACAGTCCTAGACTTTTATCTTCGTCCACCTACATACCGCCCTTTCACAATTTGTGCGTCTTAAAAAAAAAGAAAAAAGAAAAAAAGACTGGGTTCACGACTGAAACAGCAGCCAACAACTACCAGGGCTCCGTGGGGAATCAGGCAGGAAGAGTATGCGCGGGTTTTTGTGATGAGTTTGTAAAGTCGAAACCTCATCCCGAACCTGTGAGTTGAGTAACGTGACGTGTCCGCTCGCACCACTCGGCCGACTCGGCGAGACGTATCCGGTTCTCCGCTCGCAGTGCTTGCTTTTTCGTTTTGGGGAGCGGTGGGGACTGGTTTTCCCAAGGCTGCGATGTTCAAGTTCGACAAAATGTCGGGGAATCCAGCGGCATTGTCCCAAGATCGAACGCTTCGGCGCTGTCGCTGGGCGCCGCCATGGTGCCGTGGATTTCGCTTACTATTGGTGAGCTGCTAGCGATGATAGCGCGTTGTTATGGGCTCTTGACTGCGGTTGACTGCTTGTCAGCGCAACTGTTTGTACAAGCATGGCGCAAGCGCTCTTTGCAACGCAACGCGTCCGCTTGCCGCTACGGAACGCACCGCGCTCTAACACAGATGTGCGTATGGACCTTTAGGCGTGCTTCAGACATTGCGTTTGCTTGCGCTAATGCCCACTGCGTCCGCTTGAGACGGCGCGAGCTACCGTTCTACGGGGATTATCGTAATATCTTTACAAAAGACGCAGGCGGACGGAACGCAGTCAAACGGTAATAGGGAGTTTTCGTAGACCTCGTTTCCCACTCCGCTAAGCCCTCCGCATCGAAGAAGCCGCTAATGTGCCTGCAAGCCGATGGCCTTGACTGTAGAGTTCCGGGTAGCGTAGCGTGTTGCGGAGAGCTTTGCGGGACGGCGAAAGCGATCTACGAAAACTCTCTAATGTCTGAACCGGCCTTTAAAGGGCCCATAAAACGAATTTCGGGCTGGAATGAATCAATTTATATTGGGATTTTACTAATAGCACATCGTTCAGTGGGCTAAAAGAAAAAAAGGTAGAAAGTCAAAAGCGTGACTTTCAGTACGAAAATTTGAAAAACACAGCGGACTATTTCGTAAATCCTTCCCTTCGTAAGCTCTCTGCCTTTTCACTGTGATACATCCGCGGACCCCGCAGCGCGTCACTGGGCCCCCGCAGCGTGTCACCGGGCCCAAACGAACGTCACACCACACCGGACCTCACTTATTCCCTTCATCCCTAAGCTGACATTGTGGTGGAAGCTACGCGCTTGCCGGACCAATCAGCCACCCCCCTTTCATCACCTGTCTCTGCGCGTGGGTATGCGCGAGAGAGCGTGATCACGTGGCAAAGGTGTGGCTGGCCTAAGGAGCATGTAACTTTCATAGCACTGTCAGCTTCGGGGTGAACGGGGTGGGGATAGCAACTTTTGTCTGAATTTTGAGCGACGGGCTAATCTTCTAGGGGGAGTATGGATGTGTCCGGATTACACAAACGAGAGTCCGAGCAAGAGGGGACTCCCCCTTTCCGTCTTCTTGAACTGTTCGGTAGAATGCGCGATTTATGAGTTGAGGAGGAAAGCTAAACATGAAAATATTGGAAAAACGTTTCATGACTCCTTTAAGCGCAAAACACATATGTACGATGATCCGTCCGATCCGACGTCCGATCGCTGCTCCGACTAGCCGCAAACGATTATCCGAAACACATGCTTCCGACCGAGCTTGCGACGCGTCGTTCCGACGGTTCCGATCTGCTCCGCCCAGCTCCGTGACCAATGCGTGTTGCCCGACTTCCTACGATCGCCCTTCTGCAGTGGAAGGGACAGGCACGCACACGTTCCCTCTCCCATTTTGAGCGCTGAATAAAGCTGTGCGCGGGCTCTCCTCCTCTCCCCGGAAATGCCAAGAAAAGGAAGAGGGACTCGCAACCGGATCCTTGCTCCTGAATAGCCCGTTCCCCAAAACGTGACGGCCTCATGACGTTCCCGCTACCTGCGTCGTCATTTGCCGCGGCCATCCGACCACCGCAACCCCCCCTGGACAGTCGGTCGCATGACGCAACGCCGTTCCGACGTTGCGTGCGACACGACCAAACAAGCTGCGTCCGACCGTCGTATTGCCTGATCGGACGCCGGGTCGGACGGTTTCGTTGCACATGTGTTTCGCGCTTTAGCCATATCTCGCGTGTTTTGTGGTATCAGTTGTTATACACCAGCACAATGCGTCTGTCGGTTTCCTCCAAAGCACTTGAGTGTAATTCTTCCCCTGGACTCCTACACACTCACTTATGATATGCGCGCGATCGTGCCCAATGCCAGGTGCCTCGTGACGAGATTTCAAGCTCGCAACAACACATGCAGTTTTAGCTAAGTGCAATAAACAAAAATAACTGAGTGGTTTTAACGTCCCATGCTCATTCGGATGAAACGCCGGATAAAAACCGAGCGTCTGTGTTTCCTCCAGCTCGCGCTTGTCACGGAGAGTGACAAGCGCGAGCTGGAGGCGGGGCTTCTCCTGCTGGCCTTCTCGGTGTGATTCAAACCTTGGTACCACCTGGGTACAGTGTTGTAACCTGGGTGCCTTCTGTACCACCTAATGCCAATAGGGAGTATTCACTGGCGGCCATAGCTGTGTGCTCGGCTGCGGAGCGCGTGCTGAACGCGAGCCTCCACAGTTTTTTTGCCACGTGCATTCTGCACCACCAAGATTGCCGGTCTTGGCAGCCTATTAATGCGAGCTCGTTCTGAGCATGCGCTCTAAACAGTGACCTCAAATATGGCGGCCAGTGAATACTCCCTATAGACCGATCTCACCAAGCGTTCGGCGCATGCGTAACGCCGCCATAACTTTAGTTCACTGGAGGCAAACGGCAGTGCACGAGAGAACCCGTGCCGTCCCGTGCTCTGCTCGCGCAGAGCTCCATCGAGGTTGTCACACGTGCAGAAAAACTAAAGTTCCCTTGATGCATTGCGACAGCGGTGGTGTAGTCAAATTGGCTGGTGAGATCGGTCTATTATTCACCGCGCGCTCGGCATGGGTTGATATTACGAGAGCAAAAGAGTGCTTCATACCCCAGTGGAATTCCGGTGATGGATGTATTTATTTGTTCATCTGCAACGCAAAGCGTGCTTCGCGTTACGGATTATACCTTTATATGAACGTATTTGCGTTTCGAGCTCTACAGGAAACAAAAGGACGCAAAAAAAAAAATAGTTAAACGAAGATGAAAACCGGAAGCGTGCAGGGGATAGGCCCGTAGCTCTCAAGTTTTGAGCAGCGCTCCAGGCGAGCAAAATAGAAAGTTTGGCTCGCGTTTCTAACGTGCGTCACCACGCTTCCCCACTACAGTTTTTTTATACACCGTTCCATTCGAAGTACCAGCGTAGCAGAGGCTGCAAGAGCGAGTTCCGAGCTTGCAGTGTCCCTTCCAAGCACGCGCGCTCGTGCAGTGCGAGCATCGTTCGGGGGAACATGTTTTTGCAAGTAGCTTCAGCTTCGCTATCACGTAAAGTGAAACATACGAGCTCACGGAAGCTATAAAAGAAAGCAATACAGTAATAAAGCTGAATGGGACGCTGAGGCCACGAGCTGCATATTTATTTTTTGTTATTTGAGTTTTTCTTTTTTTAGACGTTTTGTTATCACGCGTCTACAGATCTGCTGACAGATGCTTGCATTCGAACGTGGCACGTGCAAAATTGAACGTTACAGCGCCGCCTGGATAGTGCTGCCAGCATAACATGGTCGCGTCTTACGGACGCGCTCGCGCCCCCTGCCCGAGAGCAACGGGTCTATTGCCAATATTGGGCGGTTGTGAGCTTGTTTACAAACAGAAAAATATATAGCTGACACGATTATGCCACCGTTTCACGGCCAAAGCTATAATTCGCCTCATCCTAGCATGGGAAAAAATTGGGGTGTATCTATGTTTATACAGCTTAGACCTCGGTCTCCTTCAACGGGCGACGCGTCTCCCAGCTGTAGATGAGACATTTAGCCAGTGCAGTACAACCGCTAGCCTTGACTCATTAACTCAAGGCTAGCGGCAACGACCGCACGCCGGTACGATTCTCATCCAGATCTAAACGGGCAGGAGTGGGGATTTAACCCATGATCCTGGGTTCTGCAGCGCGAGCTTTCGCTCCATGTACTCCGAGCTGGTGTAACAGAACACTGTACTGGTGTGCTCTAGCACACTCAGCCACCTTTCCCCGTTTTTCTTTTTCTTTTTTTTATTACATGGGAGAAGAAGTCGGCCACCGATCCCTCCAACCTTAGCATGGACTAACTCCATAGGCTGTGCACGTGTGCGCGATAACCATTGGCCGCCCCGACTGGCCCTCGCTGCGCGAGCGCTCGCGCAGCCACCGAGGAGTGACCCAAAGCAATTAGCTCGCGCCTTTACCATGCATGACTAAACATAGTCAATGCTAAGGTAAGACGAACTTCAGCTCGATCCAGAAGACCCTGTCTAACACACTCCAAAGATAACAACGAGAAAGCCCAGCCTCAAACAGACGCCTTAGCATCGTTTTACTACAGTGTATACTAGAATACGGGGTAGTGTTTGGACCGGCGCGGCTCGGCATGGGAGCATGTGAGGCTGCGCGCGTAGACAGCAATCGCGGCGCTGCAGTCGATAGGGCAGCAGAAAGTCACTGCAGTCCGCACGTTCCGCCGCACGTGCAGGTGCACGCGGTGCACGCGCACAACCACCACCATACTGACATTACTGCCGATGCGCCGGTGTCAACGCCTATCGCGATCTACACCACGCGCCTCACACGAGCCTCTCTGGTCCCAGGACTACCTCGAATCCTAGTACACTGAAGTTTTTACCTTATGTGCGAGCGAGGCCGAAGCTACACGCGCAATCATGCTTCGTGAAACAATTCCTGCACGAGCGGGCGTGCGAGGTAGGAACACCCAGCGCGTTCGGCTCGCGCTTCTAGCTTCAACTTCGCTCGTACATAAGACGAAATTCTTTATGGTGTATATTATTCGTTTTAAAATGCGCACTGGCCGCAGGAGCGAATTCACATTTCAAGCGCGCGAAGCAAGTGGACATTTAGCGCTTCTGCGCTATGCGCACTCAGCTCTGGCCTGGGAAGGTTCCGAGGTCCCGAGCCGTCTTTAACTAGGCCCTTGCGGCATTACATGATGCCTCCTCTTCGGATCCGAAGATTGGCGGAGCCGCGGAGGAGGCGAAAAGAAAAGGCAAATAAGAAATTGAAAACGTGTTCCGCTTAAAAAGAAAGGGGGGGGGGGGTGCAACGATTTCAGGACTTCGGTCAAACATTTGTGGAAGTTACCCTCTGACACTTCTAAAGTAAAGAACAGAAAACCGATTTATTCTGCGTTTCCTAGTTATTGTGTAAAAAAAGAGATAAACATTGGCATTTCTGGCAGCCCTCCACTCACTCCTAGTCTTCAGGGTCACACTTGGTCTCCCTCCTAGTGGCATAATTCGGGGTGCCGTGTAGCTTCCCGTATGCTCTCTCGGAGAACGCTTACTCTCCCTTTCTCTGCTGACATTAGCGGGCGTTATGCTGCAGCTTAGAGCCGAGCGAGGTCACGTAAGCTTTTCGCTGTAGTCCCTTCGGCTGCCACTCGCGGCTGCAGGTGAGGGAAAAAGCTCGACTTTGGCTTCGCGATTGTGCAGCGGAATCGCGACAATTTATTAATGAAGGAGATGTTTTCTGTGTCCTCCGGGACACGATGAACAACGCCAAAATGACGAGATGCAAACCCTTTTAATCTTAAAATCGTTGCACCCCCCCCCCCCCCTTTACAGCCCCATCAAGTTTTAAAAGTAGCGCAAAGTGCGTCGACGAAGGAGACACGTGCAACGTGCAGCCCTTTGAAGATCATGGCGGCACAACGCACCACTGAGCTAGATCTTAGACGCCGTTTTCTTCCCAGCAGTGGCGCGCGGCACGTGCCTCGAGCATTTGTACAACAATGAATGGCGCCACTTTTCCCAGGATAGAAGGGCTTTAATTCCGCTCGGGCTTGGACGCCACGTGTCGTCGCGCAGTGGAACTAAAACGAATGTCTCGGATTCCTGGCCATGCCCTACCGAAAAATCCGGTATAACCTTTTACTATCCGGATTATGGAACCAGACATTTGTTTCTGGAAACCCGAAATCCGGATTGCAGACAAAGGAATAATTTCTGAAAACCTAAATTCCAGATATAGTCCAGATAGAATCCAGTTAAATTTCCGGTTCCCTAATCCGGATAGCGACAAGTTATACCGGATTTTTCGGTAGGGTAGGCCTCATATCAACGATCGGGGGAAGAGCCATCGCAAAGGCTATCGGAATCTGAGAAGCATGAAAAAGTACCATCTCGTACCTTACAGAGAGAACATTCCCGAGATTCTGAACGAAGACGACGACCCGGACGACATCAAGCTAAAGAAAATAATTCAAACTCTACACAAAATGTTACGTCCGTACACGTCGAATGAGAGTAGCGCACACAGTGAAGAGGTTAGAGCGACACCCATTAGCACGGAAGAACGGACAACGCAGACGAGCGAGAATGGGGACTACCCTTCCGTCATAATGAATTACTTGAGCAAAACCTACCGGCAAAAGGGTCGATCGCTTCTGGCTCTACTGAGGCCGGTGCTCACCTGGGACCCGCAAACCTTGGAAATTTCGATCGACGAAAAACCTCTACAGGGATCAAACATTGTGGACCTGGTTTCGTATTTAGTTTCACGCTCAGAGAAATTGCCAGTTCCGGTTCACTTCGATCGCGTCACGAGGTTATTGGTCAAAAAGAGCCTGCCAGTGACCATCGTGAATCACGATCAGCTTAAAAGAAGGACCCTCAAAGCGCGGGCGACCATTTGTCGAGGTTTGTCTTCTTCTTCGGTCACTTCGTCGAAGCGCCTTCGTACCGCTTCCCCGGAGCAGCGGAGTGCAGGATCACCGACCTCATCGCCGACCGAACCGGCTCCTCCTGATCCCGTTTCTATCGCACCACCACCTCGTGCCTCGCAGCGCCTGGTCGGGAGAGCATGGAAGAAATTCTAGCCAAGGATTACTTTAACGACGAGGAAATACTTTCCGCTTTTCACCCACGACCCCAACCGAAGGTCGAGACGCTCCTCGGCGCGATTTCCTTGGTAATTGCCTACAGCGCCGAGGGAACGCTGGTGGTTCACGGAGAGCCGCTCGAGGGATCCAGCATTGTAGAGCTTCTGCACTACGAGCTGTACAACAGGCAGCCTCCTGGATGAGAGGCGCCATTTCCTCTCTCATCAATTGTCACCTAAACCTGACGGCGTTTCGAGCTCGACACTACCGACCAACAGTGCGGTGCCTCCAGAAACCATGTCTTTGTCACAAAAGAACGGGAGCAAAGCCGTCTTCTACGAAGCAAGTCATCCGGCCTCTTTCGGTGGAATCAACAGACTCGCACGACATACGGCACGAAGGACGGCGGAAAAGTTTCTAGAAGGATCGGACGCATATACGCTGTTCAGGGAAACCAAGCGCCCTCTCGTTTCCCGCAAAACGCTATCCTTGGGACTGCGAGACGTCTATCAGGCTGACCTAGTGGAAATTCAAAAAATTGCCAAATACAACGATGGAAAACGATACATTTTATTGTGATTGATACGTTCTAACGATTTCTCACCGTCGTTCTCATAGCTCGAAAGGCGGGCGAGGAAGTTGTCAGGGCGTTGAAAATCGTCTTTCGCAAAATGGGGAAAAGCAGGCGTTTATGTACGGACTGTGGTTGTGAATTTTACAGAAGATTGGTCCTCTCGTTTCTGGAGGAAAACGACATTAAATTGTATTCCGTGAATTCGAAGCAAAAGGCTTCGATATTGGAACGCGTACAACGCATCATAATGAGTCGGGTTTACAAGTACTTTGAGTATGCACGAACCAAGCGATTAATTGAAATCGTCCCGGAAATCGTCGAGTCTTATAATTTTAGCCACCACAGGACACTGAACGCTAGGCCGGTCGAAGGTACCCCACAAAACCAGACTGAAATTTTATTTCACTTATTCCCCGATCCCGGTCGCGTGAAAATACCTACATTTCGCCCGGGGTGAGCATGTGCGCATCTCCAAAGATCGTCATCTTCTCGTGAAGAAGTACAAGCGGTCATTCACGGACGAGGTGTTTATCGTGGACCGAATTCGATTAGGTGTGCCCAATACCTACCACCTAGTCGATATGGATATTCGAAGCAAAAGGCTTCGATATTGGAACGCGTACAACGCATCATAATTAGTCGGGTTTACAAGTACTTTGAGTATGCACGAACCAAGCGATTAATTGAAATCGTCCCGGAAATCGTCGAGTCTTATAATTTTAGCCACCACAGGACACTGAACGCTAGGCCGGTCGAAGGTACCCCACAAAACCAGACTGAAATTTTATTTCACTTATTCCCCGATCCCGGTCGCGTGAAAATACCTACATTTCGCCCGGGGTGAGCATGTGCGCATCTCCAAAGATCGTCATCTTCTCGTGAAGAAGTACAAGCGGTCATTCACGGACGAGGTGTTTATCGTGGACCGAATTCGATTAGGTGTGCCCAATACCTACCACCTAGTCGATATGGTCAGAAAAGAGCCCGTTTTCGGCTCTTTTTACGAGGCAGAACTGCAGCGCGTTTCCCTGGCCGAAAACAAGACCTGGATCGTGGAGAAGATTTTGAGACGCCGACGTGCGCCCCACCCGCAATACCTCGTAAAATGGAGGGGCTACGCCTCCTCGCACAACAGTTGGGTTAATGCGAGCGATTTCGAGCAATAAAAGAGATAAAGAAAATAAATTTCGTGTCCCTACGCGAGGCGTCGAGCGATCGTGGGCTCTGCGCGCACATCGCAATACACAAACACGTAACGAGTTTTATCATTTTTTCATTCAAATATTTTGACAGGAGCAATATAGCTTCACGATCGAGATTTATTCCGTACAATGAGGCTTTCCTTCCTCCGATCAGTCGCCGAATTTGATAGATGTTCAGTCTTCGAAGGTACATGGACTCGCTGATGATGCAGCTGTCTTCACACTCGAGCTCATGCTTCCGGGGAGCAACAACGTCCAGCTCATTGAGACATTGCTTCAGCGCCTCAGTCTGATTCCTGTCCAAATTTACACCGGCTCTTTTCGGATAGCCCTCTTTTGACCACACACGTATTGCTAGCGCGGATGCAGGACACTGATGTACTTTGATCTCCTTGTTCAGACTCATCTCGAGTGTGCAATTTCCGTGCAGGCTCGCGTGCGAGATGCTGACGCCGATGGTGATCACGCAGACAATTAGAAAGGAGCCCATGATGAGCGCGAGAAGAGACTTGACGGACGCGAGCGTTACCGCCATAATGACGGTGCGCCGTCGTCATATCCCACATATATATAGGACGTTGCGTAAACAAGCGACAGTTATGTGTGGGGCGCCACGAGGCTACGAGACCGCGAACACCATTTGAATCGTGCGCGCGTGAAATCACGCGATAGGAAGACGAGCAACGTTAGCGCCCAGCGATGCATTATGTCACACGACCATCGTCACATAACCTCCGGCAATGACGCATCCTGTTTTTAACAGCATTACAAATGCCATGCGGCAGGAAAACACGTGATCTGAATGCACACACACACACCAACAACTAACCCGACTTAAGCGCTCTCGGAAGCAACGTGCTCGTAGCTCAGGGGGTAAAGCGTCGGGCTGGTGGGCACGAAGAAGTGAGTTCGATTCCCCGCTGGCCGAGGAGCCTTTTTTATCGAATAAAAGGGGCCTTTACCACGCAGCAATTCAAATTCAAAACACGGGACCGTCATGTGACCGGAGCGCAGCGCCCTCTTTCGGATGCAGCACGAACCCTGTACGACATCACGTGAGCGCCCTCTGTCGAACGCAGATCGAACCCTGTGACATCACACGCGAGACGCCCTAAGCGCCGCAATTCAAGTCCTATAGCACCCTCTGTCGAACGAAGCTCGGACCCTGTGTGACATCACGTGGTTGTTATCAGATGATGACCGCGCCTCACGTACCGCCTACCTCGGGAGGGGGGCGGGACCCGGGTGAGCTTTCGATTG
>JABSTQ010007252.1:0-45491 GCA_013358835.2 Ixodes persulcatus
AAAGAAGTCAAAAACTATTAGATGTAGACCCGTACCTAAAACGTCAGAGTTTTCATGCCATCGATTATATTTTGTAGAGCGCTGAGCTTTGGAAAAGGTGCCAGTCTGTACATTTGCGGTCATGGTTTACGTTCAAATGATTGTTGACCATTTCCAATTCCAATTTGAAACTTTTATATCTACAATATTTATTACTAGGACGATGAAGAGCGCCCGCCATATGTCCCACCCGGAACCGTAAGTTATCATTTCATTTCAAATTGTAAAAGTTTGCATCCACTGACCAAAATTCGTATTACAGTTCGGTGTGGGAGCACAAAGATGTCATGCTCCGGTTACCTGACATACATTGAGCTTGACAAGCAAAGCACTTGAGGCCTGCGAGTGGTAGCCTACATTTCGCTGAAAGTTTCTTTCTTCGGAAACAATAGACCGTTTCGGATTGTTTCTTTGAATTGGCTTGAGTCACTTCAGGTACAACTTTTATTATAGCTTTGCATGATGACGGACAGCCCGGCGCATGTTTTCTTGTTTTGTTTGTTTGTTTTCTTTTACAATTATGATTTTTTTTTATTCCCATGGCTTAGAGCGGGGTTTGTCAGGGGAACATAAATAAAATGAAACGACGAGTATTATCGAAAAAAAAAAACGCGCATTATGAGCCGGAGGACGAATTATGTTTGCAAATTGAATAAATCAGCAAACTCGGAACGCTCCTGCAGCAAGAAGGTGTTATTAAAATAGCAGCAAGTTTTAAAACGAATAACTATACGTTTACACATTCTATACATTTACGATGTATTTAATAACCCACGTTACATTTATTTATTTTTGCAATAACCTTAAACGCGCTTCTTAAGTCAGCTTCCCCTTGCTTGAAAAATGTAATCGCGAATTATGTATAACATTAATATTCCCAAGCTTCCTCACCTCTTTTTAAAAGTTTAAACATAATATTTGTTTAAGATAAATTGCGCAAGTATGAACTGGAAGCAGTAGCTATTCCAAGATATTGAAGGATGAAAGAGAAAACAGCAAAACTGACATGTGCACGCAGGTCGCCAGTTATTTCCAGCCACGAAGAAACTCCAGAGAGTGACGAGGAGTAAAATTTGATTATACCTTCAAATTGCAATTTACACAGGGGCAATGCCCAAGTGTTCGTTGTCGCTGATCACATCGCATTTTTCGGGTATAATTATAAATGCTGAGCATCGCTATTCCCTATGGTCATTTAGTTATTCGAAGTGACTGGCTATTCAAAGAGACGATAAGTAATGAACTGAAAATAAAAGGTGAAATCGGCGAACTTGTGCCGAACAAAATAGAGGACGAGTGTCGAGACAGCAGAAAAGCGGGCGGCGATTGGCGAGAGCGAGAC
The DNA here is from genome assembly GCA_013358835.2 of Ixodes persulcatus. NCBI lineage: Eukaryota > Metazoa > Arthropoda > Arachnida > Ixodida > Ixodidae > Ixodes > Ixodes persulcatus. The sequence goes on from JABSTQ010007252.1 coordinate 1,382, forward strand.
TACCTCGGCAAGTTCGTTCTGACCATCTACGCTCGGGGTAAGGTTGTACACGAATCTTCTAGATCTAGACGAATGGAGGAGCGTGTCTTCTCGATCACGCACGCGGCAATATTGGCATTAAAGAAAATCAGAAAGAATCACCGATCGTACGTTTGGTAAATTTGCTTACTGTAATAACCTGATAATTTTAAGTCGACATTCGCATTGTAGCCGAGCCCCCAAAACCAACCTGGATTATTTTCGTCATTCTCGTACAGCTCGATTGCACCTTTGCATTGAATTTCATTATAATCAAAGCCGTTATGACTTGTTTTCTTTTCGTACTTGACGGATTTTGAATCTGCATATTACAGCTGGAGGGCACAATCTGTTTAGCTACCTCAAGCTCTTCAGCCCCTTTCTTAGAGGAAAACCATGTTCGTGTTAATGATTTCAATTATATTGAAAATCCTGATTGTTGGATCGACCTCAAAGCGCGTTTCGATATTGAATGTGCATTTTATAGTCTACTCGTCGAGGCCGAATTCATGAGCTAACGGCTAACCGTATAAATAATGCACTGACCATCGGTCAACGAGTGATGACTTCGGAACACCGCGTGCTCTGTGCCATCGATGTCGCTCTGTGGACTCCCCTGAACGACTGGCACATCAAACGGCCATTTTGTTTCTCGCCGCCCTTGTATGACAGGGCACACCATAGCTACTTATTTACGCAAGTTATTCCCACAAGTTTCTTGTTTTCGTACGCGCCATGACTCAGCTAACCGTACATAACACCTGCCACAAATCGTTGCTTTGACCGCATTCATGTTGGTCTAAAAGCCATTTCTCGGCACGCAAAACATCTCGTCCAACTGCTGAGTGAATACAGAGTTTCATTCCCGATGATCACTGGCGCCGCACTCGAACAGCACAAAACAAAAACGAATACTGTGCTTGAAAAACTGGCGTCCCTCGCATCATGCTGCAACGCGCTATGCTTTGAAGTGAACCCATGGCTGCTATGAACCGCAGTGGAGCGGGTTGTTTTATTAGCTGTCGCAAATAATTGCAGCGAAATCGATTCCCTTTTACTAGGAGAATCATACAATTTTCCGTTCGAAATACGTTCTGAGCAATGGCAGTGCCAGGAAAAAGTTGATGTACTGGTGACATAATTTATTGCTCAGAACAACGAGTAGAAAGGGCAGAAGCGGAGTGTGCGGAGTCAGTGATGGGGTAGTGTGCGTTAATGATAATGTTTATGTGTGCTTTGTATGATGTGTTATCGCTGTATGTGAAGTGTACATAAAGTGTAGAGTACCCTTTCTGGTGACACGCGAAGTGTATGTGTGCATAATAAAGATATCTAAATTAATTAGTAGTGCAAACATCTTTGTTTTGCGCCGATGTATTGGATGCTACCTAGCCTCACTTAGCCTAGGCATTTCCAATCACACTGTCTGTGCCTGCCATCTGGTGGCCAGCGATTTAAATTTATTTCACACTTCGTGATCTTTTCTGGACCGTGCAATGAGCCAAGTCTTTAGCTTAGGTTTGGTTTCGCGATTGGCTTTTCAGCTCTTTCTGACGTGCAGTGAAAACAAAGAAATATGTTGCGCGGAATGGTGAATGTGCGGTGTTGGATGTCTCTGTTCAACATTGCAGTGTTGAAAACAAAGAAGAAAGAGTGACTGCGTCTAAAACGCTATTCGTTACCTGCGCCGGAAGCCGGCTTGGGCAATAAATACAGGTCATTAAAAGCCCGTGTCATGTTTTTATACGCTACAACTCTCGCTCCAAAAGGAGATGCTTGTTTGGGTGTGTGCGAAACCGTTGACTGCGTATCCTCCGATAGAGTAATAGCAGGACGGGGTGTGAGGTATTCGACAGGGGTATCTCCCTATATCTTTTTGGTTGAATCGCGCCAGCCTTCCGCGTAAAGACCGACGATATCCGTAGCGTCTCGGCATCCTCGTTAAGCCTTACTGACCTCGATTCCCTCGAGCTGAAGCAGCCGTTTTGCAACGCAGACGAGGGAGAAACTTTGCTCCCCTGTTTGCAAGCACAAAGGTTGCTCTGTTTCTAAAAAAAAAAAACAGGGAACAATATCGCTCTTCCCATTACGGAGGAATATATAGACCCTATATTCTAAGAGGGAACTTGGAAAGAAGGGTCTCAGTTCTGGAACGAGGGTTCCCGGTTGTGGCTCACTGATTACATTGCCCCATGGAAGCAGACCTGAAGTGACAGTGTTGATGTAGAGCTGTGACAGTGTTGATGTAGAGCTGTGACAGTGTTGATGTAGAGCTTTTATAAAAAGTGAATGTCCAAGTAGATGGCTGACAGTTCAATCCCTATGTTCGGGCTCTCTGAACCCCAGTTACATAGCCCTCCAAGGGCGGGAAGCTTTCCTGAGAAGAAGGAGCCTTCCCCAGAGCCCAAATATTCAAGGGGTGCTCGCGGCACGGGCGCGGCTGACGAAACGGTCCTCTATTCTTTCCGAAGGGTGCAGATGACGCCACCCAGCCGCTCTTGCCACGCGCAAGTAACCGCTTTTCTTTGCGCAGAGTTTGATGCGAGTGCTAAATCTTGCCGCTCGAACCGAAACACAACATCGATACACGCAAACACGCTTGCGCTGGTGTCACTTCTTACGAGTGCTGGCGGTCCCAGGTTCCCAGAAGATGCTATTTTGTGGTTTGAAACCTTCAGTGAAGGTCGCAACCTGCCTGATTCCCCAAAATGTGGTTCTGCGCCCCGGGCCGGGGCAGGGCGCTCTTGGGCGATCTCCTCTTCAGCGCTCCCAGAAAGGTAACAGTGTCCGTACGGTGGCAATCAGTTCATCGAACCATGTTTCATCGATAGATCGTTTTATTGACGCGCGACGTTTCATCGACAAATTGTTTCATCAAAAGCTCAGATTAGTTTTCTTGTTGTTGTTGTTGTAATAAGCTGCATCAAAATGTCGCCGCGAAGTGGCGGGGGGTGGGTCAATATACTTCTGGAAAGCCGCCGCAGACTGTCGCCGCGACGTGGCGTAAACGGGGTGACCGGATGGGTTAACATGTACCCAAGTGACACCCGCACGATGAAATGCCCCAACAGCGTGCAATTAGCGTTACGAGTTTCGATTAAAACGTTAGTGTCGACGAAACGTGTGTCCACGAAGCCTGTGACCATGAAAAGTTGCCCACAAAACGTAATTCCACGAAACGAGTTTCGACGAAATGATAGGAGCCCATCTCGAGAATGATATAATCGAACTTCCCCCAGCTTTTCGACACTGCTGCTGAAGTTTCAAATTCGATCATTAGTTTTCAATTATCTGTCTTTCAATCTCTAAACTTGGGCTGATGCCTAGCCTAGTCATTTGCCTTTTAAACTCCAGATATACAGTTCATATTGAATTATGAAGCTATCTATAAGAACACATTAAAAATATGTTGCCTTAATTTTTCAGTTTCCTGAGAGCCGCGCCGGAAATCCTTTGAATCTCGTTGGGGTAAGAAAGGGCATGTCTCAGGCCCGAGCGTTTTCTCACTAATTGCGATAAAAACACAAACTACGCTTCGAAGGTCATCTTTATTGATATATATTTTTCGGTATTCTGCGCTACATTTTCTCTCTCTATCTCTGTCTCTTTCTATCTTTCTATATTTAATAACATGTTCTCATCGAAGCAGTTTCTGCAAATATTTGTTTGAAATGAAGCAATATTATGAAAACGTTGCAGTTATGTTATTGTCCCTTGAAGGTGTGATATAAATATATTACTTGAGGAATAATGCCTCAAACGTTTTTGCGAAAGTACTAATTAAAAAAGAAGTTATTTATTTACATAAACAGATAGTTGTAATTACTCACACTTTATTTTAACTATCCGGCTGTGAGATATACAACTTTTTATTGTTGCTGATGCAAATAGAAATTTCTCACAATTATTCAAAAAGTAAAAACTCAGTGTGGACGCATTCATGAAAATAGGCATCCAAAAACGTCATTCATACATTTATGAAGACTTCTTATTTTCCTAGATGGAAACTTTTCATGCGCCACTCGTATTTATAGAGGCAAAATTTATAATTCTGGAACGGCCATCGGAGAGAAGTACAAGATGGTTTAAATCACTTGATATTGACGTAAGACGGGTATAGGATGAAACGTCTTCACTGTGAAAATTCAATAAGAATTTCAAAAGAATGAAATTCGGAGAGTGCCAAATCCCGGTTTTGCAACACTCCTACATTATTGTTATAAGCAGATTACACAAAATTCTGAGTTGGTCTGGTTGATCCATTGCGTACTAAACGCCCCAGAAAACAAGGAAAGAAATAGTTTTTTGGAAAGCAGTTTGCAGTCCAGAGCAACTGATGTGTGTGCTCTGCGATTTTCTCCGACACCACTATTCTAGGGCGACCCAGCGAAAAAACAACCAGGGAAATTCATAAAGCGTATATGATCAAAACCAGAGGTGTTGATCTGAGTGTCAGCGAACATGTCTTGGACATGATTAAAAAAGGAACTTCTATTTTAGAATAAGAGTTTCTCATTTGCTTTAAAACTCCATTCACTTTTAAGCATCAACATTGCCACAATTGGAGTTTTCACAGCATCCAAAGTTTTGCTGTGACAACTGTTCAGAACATACACACTTTAGCTTTCTACATATAAATCCTGAATTAAATTATTTAACTGAAACTTGACTAGTGCACAAATTTGTAACAGTAGCGGACATATCTCTCGCTTTCTTGATTGTAAGGTGTTCAACACGAAAGCGACGCAAACGTGTAGACGCGTCGATCATTGGAGACTATAAGATAGCAAATAAACATTCGCCATTTCGGGTCTAGGGGAGATGATTACGATCAACGGGACTGCCTTCCATTTTAAAAAGAAGAAACCCTTCTGAAGCGACATCCGCCACGAAGGATGTCGGAGATATACGATGCGTATTCAATTGCCAGACGCATCAACGACAAATGTGAAAGGACCTCCTTGGTTGCTTCGTATATCAGGGAAATACGGCACGGGAGTGCCACGACGGTAATAGGTATATCTGTCTTTGTCTTTGTGTGTGTGTATACATATATATATATATATATATATATAGAAAGAGAGAGAGAGGGGGGAGGGGAGAGGGAGACAGAGAAAGAGAAAACGTAGCGCAGGATGCAAAACGTATGAACGGCAGAAAATTGTACTTGAGACGGTTGTTTGGAGTTTTATAACATCTTATTTGTAAAGTCAGTCAACGTATTGACTGGAGACAGACTTTCTTCAGAAAGGTCTGTCTCAGGCCGAAACGTCGACTGACTTCCCCAATAATATGTTACAAAACTTCCAAAAAACCTTCCTAAGTACGTTTTCCTGCAGTTTTATATATACATCTATATATATATATATATATATATATATATATATATATATATATATATAGAGAGAGAGAGAGAGAGAGAGAGAGAGAGAGAGAGGGATGTGTGTGTTTGTGTGTGTGCGTGAGGGGGCGGTACGCTTTAATAGAGCGTCGCAGCGCTTTTTGTTAGTTCCCAGAGCTCCTTGTTTCTCCTCTATCGACATTTTGCTTTTGTTTTTTAGGTGACATATTAAAAGACTTACCTACATGACGGACCCTAATTTAGGCGAAACGAAATAAGAGCAAAAACACTTCTGTTTGTTTTTCTGGTATTTTCACCGTAACATAGTTGTTCTTATTCGTATTTTTATACCTCAATACACAAGTTTCTCCGACTAGATATCGAGCCTTTCGAGATTTAAAATTTCAGGCAGCTTTAATAATAATATAATAATAAATCTTTATTTGCACGTGCCCACAAACAACTTTACAGTCTGATCCTGTGGTGCACAAAAAGGAAACTTACACAACACACTGTATCAAACATTAAATACATTAAGTACATATCACAATAAAAATATACATAAATATAGATTACAAATATACGAAAGTGGAAATAACAAATGCTTGCGATATTTATGTGAAAGACATCCAGTTGCGAACCATCAAGATAAAATCATTAAGGGAAACGAAAATGTCGAGGTGATGTTCCTTATTGAAGGCCAATTGAATTCTTGACAAAGGGGATATAGAAGACATGCACGAAAGATAAAACGTTGACACAGTTCGACTCATCCTTTGCGGAACATGAAAGTCTATGGATTGCAGCAGAACTTTGATACAAAACAAAACATGACATTGCTTGCAAAGTATAATTATTCTAAAAGAGTCATGTTTTATAAATTAGTTGTAGTTTCTTGAGAAATCTTCAGGCGTGCACGTTAACAATTGAAGAGAACGTTGACTGCATTATTGCAAGAAATAGCAGTGAAACACTCGGATTTTGAGAAGCCCAGCACGAAAAGCACCCGCCAAATTCCCATGTCGCTGAATTTGACATTTTTATTAAATGTGCGTATTGAACTTGATGAACTTTCATTATTTGAACTCCAATAATTCTCCCCTAGGCTAAAGTCGTCTGCAAGGAAGCTGGATCGGTCTCGATATGCGAACTTACGGTAAACAGCCCATCAGACTCTAAACTGCTATAGCGGAACCTTCCCGGCCGCAGATATTATAAAGCTGAATTATTTAAAACAAACATTTCAAACTGAATTTTCAATTAACGAAACACGTACCTGAACTATAACGAGTCCTGGCAAATTCGAAAGGATTGACACTTAGAGCTTCCTAGGCATCAAAATGTCCGCTGAAATGCCTCGGTACGACTCCTCAGTCGGATTATGTGCTTTCAAATTTCATTTCAGGTGAACTTCGGAGGGGGACTTTGGAGTTTATTTTCCGCTAAAATTTCGCGGTTTATCGGACTTTATTTTTGTTTGATGCACAATTCTTTGAAATTCGGAGTTTAATTTTAATTAGTTGCCAATTTGTTAAAAATTCAATATTTAAATAAGAAAGTTACGGACATAAAGGTACCTTAAATTCATCACAACTAACCTGTATGGAATGATATTTCTGCAGCTGCATTTGGCATTGCCGCTTTGTCATTGTCAGTTTTAACTATCCCACGACAAATGAAGTGTTGCCTCGAAAACAGCAGATACTTTAAAATAACTAAACTCCTGAGCGTAGGTTCTGGGAGGCATGTAAACCTCAGCTGCCCTCCTCCTTCATTTCAATATACGGGTTCATTGCAGCAACTGTTATAAATAAACAACCCCTACTTCCTCTAAGAATCACACAAATTGTATGTTTCAGACTAAAATTCAAAACAATAGCTTTCGTCGTGACCTAGAGGTACAATGACCCGTTCTCTCGAACGTACTTTGACGAGCTAAAAGCAACCTCTCTCGCCCCCTCCCCCCCCCCCCTATTTGCAGTATTCCAGATAAAACAAAAATCTATAGTGTCCCTTTTTTATGGCCACTAAGCATGTGCTTTTATAAACTTTATTTGTAAAATACCATCGTTTTTACTTTTTTGTTTTTTCGTCCTGACCTTGAAATTTCCCGTTTTTTTAATATACCTCACTTGACGAAAATTTAACCCGCAAAGCTTTTTCAGATTTAAACGCGAAAACCTTCTAATTAGAAATCAGGGCGTGTTAGAAAATAAATATTGATGGAAACAAACATAACGCGTCTTCGCAGTGAATCAAGTTAAAGTATCTAGAACTCCTACAATGAAAATTTGTTGCGTTATACGTGTGAATTACTAATTGCCGTCTCGATACCTCTAACCGGTCATTTTTCTTTTCCACAGTTTGAAGGCCTGGCGTCAGTGCTGAATTTAGGGAGGGTATGTTGTTGTCTGTATCCTAAGCTTTTTCCAGATATGAAGTAAATGACTCAAAACAAAATTTTGCTCGCAGCCCTTGGACACGGTCCCGCTCATAACTAAATACACCAATCACAAAAATAAAAGAATGATAAAAAATACATTCATTAACCACGTACATCGATCAAACTCATTGTCCCGCTCACTAGAAGCTCTTAAGTGAGCCTGAGGGAAGCCACAGTAACGAGCATGTCGGTTTCATTTGACGCCGTATGTAAACGGGTACCGAAAGCTGCTATGTATTATCTGCAAAATCGCGGTGGCACGTCGTACACCTTGTGACCTCCACTGTATAAAGTTTACATATTTTATTAAGACTGATTGATATGCGGCGAATTATTGAAGGTTTTGTTTTGTCGCGATTACGGGACCTCATATGTGGTGTCTTCTGGGCACTAGTTGTGAGGCACTGAATTGTTTCTAATGCCGTCACACCCTGCCGCTCTTGATGGCAAAGGTTCCCCTGAATACTCTCCAATATGCGACGAATATGAAATCTTACTTAAATAAAGCATTTCTACAGAGTTAGGCTGTCGCTGGGATGGCTTTGTTGGTGAGATGACGATTAACGCCACACTGTTGACCTTGGAGGTGATATGCAAAGCCCACTCGATCTATGCCACTAGGTTTCATAATCTGCAGCATGCAAGAAATTAGCAATTCAAATTTTCCTCCACCCGTAAATCGCGTTGGCCAGAGCTCTTTAGGAATCTGGCGGTGCCCCGGGCTGGCGCCTGTTTTGGGCTGGAACAAGACGTCCCTGTTATTTCCCTTAGCGAAAAATATAATCTAAAAATATTACCTAGTATATGTTTAGTGCACTATAAGCATGGGAGAGTAATCGCATAACTTCAAATGTACAATAAGTTTATAAGCCTCTCTGAAATCGGAGTATATTTAGGGGAGTATGCTTGAAGTATTTTCGCTATCGGTGTATATTCAGCAAACTCAAAATAAGTGTACATAACTTCAGCGTAATTACACCAGTCTATTAGTAGTTTTTAAAACTGCATATATAGGGCATTTGAAATATACGGCTGAAGTGCATCAATAATATATGTGAAGCGTGTGGAGCCTCTACTCAGCGTGCGCTCGGTGCTGCTACGGATACACGAAGGTAAATATGGGTGGAAAAGTGTCGATCCTAAATACCTAAACTCAAGGTAGGGATGTCCCCGGTCGCCTCTAATTTTCATGATATAGTTAAGAAAGGGTGATATAAAAATTAATTGGGCTAAATGTAAGGAGAAAAACAGTTGGGCAGAAATCCGCAAGCCTAATGTACGCAGATGATTGTGTACTCTTAGCAGATAATCGAGAAGAGATCGAGAAATTCATTGAAATCTGCGGCGTGGAAGGGGAGGCTCTAGGATTTAAAGTGAGAGGTAACAAAATCCGAAATTATATTTTTAGCGACATCAAGAGAGATCGTTTTAAGTTAGAGAACAGAGAGATAGGTATGGTGGATAAGCACACATATTTGGGAGTGTGGATCAACGAAGGAAAGAAATACCTCGAGGAATATGAGTGACGTATTATTGGTGAGGGGGGTCGGGGTAAAAGGAATTCGGACATTATGAAGCGCAGAGCGCTATGGAACTTCAATAGACATGAAGTGGTGCGGGACGTATGGAAAGTAGCAATGGTACCAGGATTTATGTTTGGCAATGCAGTCGTGTGCATGAGTTCTGAACTTCCAGCAAAATTGGAGATAGGACAAAGGAGTATTGGAAGGATTGCTCTAGGGAAATATGAGAACACTCCAAACGAGGGAGTTCAGGGTGAAATAAGCTCGTTTGAGAGCAGAGAGACAGTGACTAAAATGAAGTTGCCCAACGACTAACAGACATGGAGGACACGCAGTTGGCAGATAAAGTTTATAAATACCGGTAAATGAGCAGTCAGAACACGAGCTGTACGAAACGGACACGAAAGCTGAGGATGAAATTCCTGCAGACCGGAAATGGTCCGCAGCTTTGATGAAAGCTAAGGATTAAATTCCTGCAGACCGGAAATGGGGTGGAGCAAACGAGTTCAGTGGACACGGCAGTTAAGGAGGCAGAGAGATGGTTGTGGGAGGAAAAAATGCAGGGAAAATCAGCTTTCACGATTTATAGATCACAAAGGCATATCGTAAAAAAAAAAGTTTTCGATAATTTAACAGGGAGCGCTCTCCTGTTTCAGACGAGAAGGGGAATCTTAAGAACAAAAACGTATAAAGTCAAAATTGAAGACACAGATACAATATGCGCAGTATGTAAGGAGGAGACGGAAACAATTGATCATGTTATTCTATAATACAAGGAGCTTAGTCCCGCCCTTTCCGAAGGGGCGACAGACGTACTGGCGGCCGTCGGTTTCGCTGGAGGGGGTAGAAGGTTAGATTATAAAAGAGTAGAGGCAACGACTAGGAGATTCGAGTGGGTGTGGAAATTTTCTAGGAAAAATTGAACTAAGTACAACTAACTGGCACAGCTGGGGACGGGTGGACACAGCGAAATTGGGACTTCCTCCTTCGTGCGCTATTGAAAAATTTCGTTTGCACGAGAAATTTCTACGTCCAATAAACACATATGAATCATACAAGATATATAAGAACATATAAGAACCATTATAAGAATTATATACGATATATAAGAACATATAAGAACCATATATAAACCTGTGAAAAGTTTCTTATTATGGTTCTTATATGTTCTTATATATATTGTATAATTCATATATATTTACTGGACACAAGAAGTTTATCATACAAATGGCTTTTTCACTAGGGTGGCTCCTGCCCAAAGTCTCAACCCTGTCCCCCAGTTGGTCGGGTGCTATGTGACACTGACAAGGTTGAACCACAGGAAAATTGGCCACTTCCACGACGGGCGAAGGAGGCGAGGTGTAATGTTTTTAGTTTTTTTTGGCCTCTCCCTCCCAAACGTCTTCCTGGCGGTCATATTCATGACCTGGTGATACTTAGAGAAACGCATTGGCTTGAGAGGGGAAAAGGGAAATCAGGTTTTTGCTATTGTTTTGGGGCTAAGTGGCGAAAGCTTCTGCCCATTACAAAGGGTGCAACCGTTATCAGCCATTCATCATCCATCCATTCGTTTGCGGTTCTACTTGAGAGCAGTTCGAGTGTACCTCTGCCCATCCGATGGCCTGGCTCCTCGTCATCGGTGCTCTGGCGGCCGATTCCCTCCTGTATTTGGTGTTACAAGTTCTTAATGGCCCTTCTAATATGGCACTGATTATTCAAGAAACTTTCATGTCAACAACAAGGGCACAGGCGTTCGGCCGACTACTTAATTCAAGCACAATCGCGAGCGGCCAACGGGCCCAGACCGGAACTGCGTTTGAAGGCGATCGCTGAAGTTGCGCTCCTCAGCTGTGGTAGGGGGCTCTCTGCTTGCCGGTGGCCCTAGCCTGAATATCGCTCATTGTCGGTGAGAGAGGAAAGCACGAGAAAGCTGGCCGGGTCATTTTGCGTCTCCTCTGGTATGCGGCTATACTCGCGAAGGTTGGGCTTTTTTGTTCTGAATCATCTGATTTCATAGTTCTCATATGCATAGTAGCAGTCCACTCTTCTTGAGGAAACAGAGTAGCGCTTTGTGAGCCATATTTTTTGTTTCAGTCGTTTCAGGCGGACGGGTGATTTGTTCTTTTATCATGTAGAAGACGCCTATAGTCTGCTGAACTCCACCATTAGCTCTGCGCGGTCGTCGGTGTGATTCACTTACTCGAGCGTAAGAAGGCTGGTATCCGCATATTCTCCACTGCCCCCGAACTCCGGGTCAGCGCACGGCCTGAAGCATTCGAGCCAGCGAGGCCATTGAGGCAGTCTCCCGCCGCGCTCTTACCTCGCGTCAGGATGCTTGGCTTTGGCCGCCAAGGCCACCAGGAGCTTCGCGTCTGCGTAAGGCTCCACGCTGGACAGCCGGAGTGCGGGGTCACCGTATACGAGCTTGGCCAGTTGGTCGTCCTCCTCGTTGCCAGCAAAGGCGCAGTGAGTGGGAACCCGCTGGAAGGCGAGGCCCTGGCCGGTGTCCGCATGAAGTGTTTGGTGTCCGTGCTTACTTCGAATTTGAAGGACGTTCATGCTGCCGTCGTGCTCGCTACCTTGAGCGTTTGTTTATGTCAGCTTCACTTGTGATTGCGTTATATACCAGCGACGCAGGATTACACGTTGGGAGTTCGCTGTTTTTATCGTGAGTACATTTTACGCGCTCGAAGTCTTTGAAAGCACGTTCGACCAATAACCTTTTTCTAGAGTTTAATCACCGTGCTGAGGCACCCCTTACTCCTAGCCCCACCTAGACATCGGGCGGCATTTCTTCAAAATGCTTTTTTTTTTTGTCTCTGCTTTGTTGGCAGAAAGAAAATATTCGCATTTGTTTGCTGCTCCCCTTCCCCATCAGCGGAAGAGTGGTGAACGGGGAGGTGTGCAAAATACAAAGATAATCTCTCCCCACAAAATAGAAAAGGAAGGGAGAACTTTGGAGAAACGCCGCCTGTTCTATGGTGGCGCCAAGGGAAATGAGAGACACGTCTCCTCCGTTTCTCTCCGTTTCAGAGACCGATTCTCTCAGCGATCTCATAAAGGTTAAAAACTACCGTGGGCTATGACACTTCCTTGTGTGTTCCGATTTGTGTGCAGGCGCAACGCTCAAAAATTGCCAAACAAATGAAGGCAATGCTGGACAACTGGGTGTGCCAGCTGAACACTAATAAGCAGAGAAATTTACAACCGCTCATTGTACATTTAAAAAAAATACAAGTATAAACAAAATTACAAGCGGTTGTAAATGTTTGGGTTTATTAATGATTAGCTGGCACCACCGAAAAATATAAACCATCTAGCTCAGCTCCAACCAGTAGCAGGAATACTGCCTCGTACAACGGGCTGGAACCCGGACACCTCCTTTCATGTCTTATTCACCCGTGACAACATTTGAACTTGTAGAACTACTGGTGGTTTGATTCAAGTTTTGTATACTAGGAAAATGTTTAATTTTAAAATCCAATTAAGGGTCATACTGTAGCTAACCTACGTTTCGTTAAGCTATTCGAAGATTTTTTGTGTTTTCGTCTCATATGAATTTATTTTATTACTATTCTAGGCCCTGTATAAATGCCAAGGCAACTTCGGGAGTTGTCCTTCATTTTTTATATATTACAACGGCAGCTGTTAGTGGCCCTCTCCGGGTTTCGCGGCGGCGTGAGGGTAAACTAAAATGAACAGTTTCCCGCTATATTTGGCGGGAAAATTAATGTTACGAACGGGACCTGTCGTCAAGGTACCTACAGACAAATTCAAGTTGCCCCACTAGATTTAGCGGAAGAATTCACGTGACGTGACCGAGGCAAGAATTCAGTATCCCCGCTAAAATTTGGCGGAAAACACATCACGACCTTAAATCATTTACTCATCGACAACGTCTCGACGCTAAATCGGCGCAGCACCGTATGACGCATGATCGGCGCAATGTCAATCAATAGTCATTGTCAAATCGTCGAATAAGAAGATCAGCTGAGGCAGTCTAAACGCATCACGTCGTGTAATCGTCGTGCAATTTCTTTTTTTCTTGTGACTCAGTTTTTGTTCTATTGTACATGGATCACTGCATATTCTGAAAGCTGACATTCTGTATACATTTTCTGGTTTATATTGGCCTTATTGAATAACAATTTTTTTGCAGCGAATTTGTATATGACTAACATGTCGGATCTGTGGAATTTCTTCGTGTCATCATCCTCACGGAAACGAAAATTAAGGCTCCAATCCACGCTGTGAAGGTGGTTCGACAGCGAAGCTTTGGTACCGCCTGCAGCAATTCCCCACTGCACAATATACCCTTTTAATGGCAAACGTCACCAGGTGGTGCTCCAGTCTTTGACGTGCCAGAGAACTTCCTGTTTATAAAAAGAATAAACAAAGGCCACCTTTTCACCGCTGCTTCAAATATAGATGGAGCGTTTAACCACCAATTCTCCAGGGGAACGCCAAAAGATGGAAGAAGTGCGTGATCTGTTCAATGTTTCGAGTATTCTTGTAAACCAACACGTTTCCTCCAAGATGTTAAATTGTACAGCCGAGGGCCCTCGTTAAATGTTTAACTTTGTTATCGGTGTAGCATTTACGCTTTCTAGCACTGCTGACATAAGCAAGCTCAACAGGCTTGCAAAGACGGTGTGACCGGAAGTGGCTTGAGACGCAAGCGGTAGCTCATGTTTGTAAACAGCAAAAGGGTCTATACCAAATGATTGACGAAAGAAAAGTAGATGCACTGTGCCAAAGCGTTTTTATATATATGACAGACTTCGTACGCTGCAGTTGCCGCGGCACCTTATTCAGCCGCAAACTTTACCGAGAAACGCATGCGAGGAGCTTGACATCGTTCGCGCGCCTTATAATCTATCACGTGGTATTGATACTTGTTTTATGGTTTTCTTACTGAAACAAGTGTCAAAGCAACGTGATTAATGATAAGGCGTGCGAAAACGGTGATAAGGCGCGCGCGTGGGTTTTCTGTCGACGGACATGAAAAAATTCTACCTGCATGTCATATACAACTTCGCTGCACAACCTTCAGCGATTGAAGCGAAAGGTGCATGTCAAGCCTACATCATACAGCACAGCACTTGTTTCAATAAAGAACCATCACAAAACAAGCATTCTAACCACATAATTAATGATAAGGTGCTCCTGATAGCAAGGCGAAGCACGTTGCGCTTTCTTCACTTTCTTCCAAGTGGACTCTTCCCGAATGAATGGTTGACCTTGTTTCCCGGATCCGTTGCTTCGTTCCTTCGCCGAGTCGTTATTTCAGTGTCATTTCTTGAGCTTGGTTTTTGAAAAAAAAAAAAAAAAAAAAAAAAACGCGTGTTCCCTCAAGCCGGTCATGGTTCCGATGTTGACGGACTACGACGTGTATCCGACGCAGTCGCTCGCCGCAACGCAGTGCTCGTTCCTATCGGCTGGATATGCTGTTCTGTTTTACAGAGAACTAAAAAAAACGCCACACAGATTACCTTTCGCTGTATGGTACGTACGCTTTATTTCAAGAGTATATGTTTCTCGCAGGTGACGGGGTCAGGAACGTAGAGAAGGGTCGACTCGAGTAGAGCAGCGATCTGAACAGCTACGTGATCACGCAAAAAAAGAAATCCAAGATCACGAAGATATATTTCTTGTGCGGATTACTTGTTATTAAAGTAAAAACAAATAAGCGGGCGAGCTGGTTAAGGATAGATAGACATAGTTTCGTGTCTGTACGTCCTTTTTTTGTTCCCTCGCTCCAGGGTTACTATTGGTGAATTCGGGTGGTCGCCTCTCTCCTCTCACCTCGATTCAGCAGAGCGCCCTCTCCTGCCGCCAGAGCTACTCGGGATCCTTTTCAGCCGATCACAACTGCTGGCTTCAGACCGCTCCGACATTTTCAGACCGGTCACGTAATTAAAATTTCTTGACATTGGTAATGCATTAAATAAAACACGATCTTAGAGCGTACGGTGGACGATTGAGCAAAATTTACGCTCGCAACGTGATAAAATAACGGTTGTGACGTAAATTGTTCTACGATGCGTAAAACAATTTACGTCCAATGCTTGGAAAGACTTGTCAACTCATCGCGTTTTCGACAGTTAACGCGCTGCGATATCGGTCATGCGTACGACAGAGCAGGCAAATATAAAATGGTTAATAAACC
Organism: Ixodes persulcatus; assembly: GCA_013358835.2. Classification (NCBI taxonomy): domain Eukaryota; kingdom Metazoa; phylum Arthropoda; class Arachnida; order Ixodida; family Ixodidae; genus Ixodes; species Ixodes persulcatus. The sequence continues at coordinate 16,876 of JABSTQ010007252.1, forward strand.
GAATCTTTCTCACGGCGAAATATCGTGCAAGCATCGCCATGTGACAGAAATCACAGTGCATTATGTTCGGCTGTCTCTTTATTTTACAACACAAACATTTGAACGTACTTTTGCCAAACCTGAAAATTTCTTGAAGCGACCACAAAACCCGGTAAAACAGCGGTGAGCTTGGCGAGCTGTTTCTTCGTCGGTTAGGCTTAGCAGATTCACCGCCGTGAGATGAACGATCTCGTGAAAGCACTGGGAATACTTCACACGTCGACTTTTCCTGTTACAGCCGCAAACGAATGTCGTCCCGTCCGTTGTAATCCTCGCACCGTCGAATGCACAAACACATTGTAGAACCACATATCAATCGCCATCATGCCGTACCCCGCACACCACCACAGACCACTGCCGGCCATCGTCAAAAAAACCACGTGATCCCCGTCCAAGTACCACGTGACGCCTGCGCGGCTCCGCACTTCGACGGCTACAGACGGAGTGCCAGGGAGCGCTCTGAGAGGGAGAGGCGCCCTCGCAATGTACCAGCCGATCAGGCCACAGCACTCTCTTTTACCCACCCGATCTCGCGCGCTCTGGAAAGAGCGCTCGAGAGCGCGCAGAAAGAACCACGCGAATTTGCCATATGTCTACTTGTCATGTAGCAAGTAACGCGACGAAAGTGGTCGTACTTGCCATGCCAGTGATAAGTCGCCACCTGTACTTATCGCAGCTGCAAGGTTTCATCCACCATGAACAAGTGCAATCTCGAAGCGGGCAGATACGGCGTGATTCTCGGGAGACACTCGCCGTGCTACGCGCCTCGCTTTTTTTGCTTAAACTTGTGTACCTCCGATAGCCCCCACAGCTCCGCTTTTTCTCTCCTAGCACCGCGCATGGGCAGTAGTGGGATTGCTCTAGGTGACGGTAACCAAGCCCTTAAGTTGCCGTCACCGCCATTAAACATGTTCGCGGCGGCAGCGGCGGTTCGACCGCCGCTGCCGCCGCGAACATGGGGCAGGAACTTTTCGTCCCTTTTTCAGGCGCCAACAGGTGGCACTGCATCTAAATCGGTGAAACGGAGGAACGGGTGCGACTTCCTCCCTTCCGTTGACGACAGGGAAGAACATCGCTTTTTCCTCCATTTCTCTTCCCCTTTTTTTTAGAGTGTATGAGAGCCCAACTACCCAGAACATAATTTGCGGCTCGAAATTCGGTTTCTTTCCGCCCGAAAACCACCAATCAAGAACTGGCCGGTTTGAGTCGCGCTCATTCTTTTTTCTGTGGTCACGGGCCGTTTTCTAAGGTTTAGACACAACCACCAAATTTAAGCAAAGTCATTGGTCATTGAAGGCACACACTCGATATTAAAAATAGAAAAAAAAAATGAAACCCATTTTTGTGGCTTCTAAAAAGCTGCAAATACGTTGGTTGAAAAAAAAGGTTCACAGAGGATCGGAAGCATTCTGTGCGTTCACTGCGTAATTTTCAACATGGCGTCGTTTCGCGTATTGTGGGACTCGCGGGGACGGCAATGGCAGCGGACGACGGGCGTGGGACCTCTACTTCAGAACTGTCGTTCGCGGTACCTGCGAATTCTGTCTTCCTTTGAAAGAGAAATTTTAGACCGATAAAAATAATTGGTGTTCATCCCGTACGAGACGCCCTACCACCAAGCTGATTTGCACGAAGACATCGCCGACCCGTCACCCCCTTCTCGTGGCTGAAGACATCGCTCGCGCAAACGGCAAGCACGAAGTGCGTACTTCACGTTGAATATGCACGCGTACAATTTCTTTGCTAGGTGCGAATGTGGCCAATGCGTGGTGCTGCCCGACTTCGACCCGGAAGCGCTTTTGCTGGAAGAAAATTGGCAGCAAACTTTCCAACCTACATTTGACCGGCTGCAATATTACTAACGAAAGTGTTTCCTCAGTAGCTCAGTGGAAAAATGTCCGCTTCACACGCGGCGGAACCGGGTGCGATCCCGGGTGTGCGTTTTTTTTTTTTTTTCAGACATTTTGCGATTTTTGCATTTATTTTTTTACAATTATGACTGAAAAAAAAATGTTGCAGATGAAACGTCACTGATCTAAATGGTATCGGATTTCCTTTTTGACACCTGCGAACTCAGTGTAATCACTTTCCACAAAATGCAAGGAGCATATAAATCGGGTAGCGTTCGCTTTCCGAGGTGCCTGTAAATGTTCTACAGGAATTGCAGCCAGCCATAAGTCCCGATCCCTTTGATCTTTCGGAAACATTTGCAGACTCCGCCGCACAATGCCTCTTCTTTCGAACGCAGGACATGTGAGGCAGCTTATCACACAACATCTTGGGGGTATTCTTGTCGGAGCCGATCACGGCAATTCACCGCGGGCGCTCACTACTCATCAACTCTTGAATGTACTAAACAACTCATCTTGAAGTGCCAAACAGCTAGCGGAACAAACATAACTGCAAAGGAATCGCACGGCAAACGGCTCCCCGCCACACATGTCGCCTGCTGCGCGCAGAAAAAATAAAATTGCGGTGGCTTAGCTCGGCTGTGCCAGTATATACGTAGCGTGCTGCGCAACGGAGGACGCAGCTGGGCACACGGCGGCGCCAGTGCGTCTGCCGCGGCTATGACGTCACTCCTCTGGAATGCGCAGACCGGCGAGGCGCGCTCGGTGGCGGCAGAGGGCGCGGCGGTGGCGGCTCCGGCGCGCCAGCTGTGCGCCGTATGACGTCACTGCTTCCCGCGCTTGCGCAGCACGGCTCTTTAACAGCCACGCGAAACTGCTCAACCTCGGCCAGTGTAGCTCACGCTACAAAAAACAAAAAGCGCACGGTCGGGTGTAGACACCTGACTTCCGCCACTCACTCTTTCCTTTCCACTTCTCCGACCTCCGTGCGCGGATTTCGGTTTCGGTTTTGAGCAGGTGCGTTTTTGGCTTTATTAAAAATATACGAGACTCTGTTGCAAAATATTAATTGGGTAGTCTTGCTACACCATATTAAATCGCCTGGCAAAAATTAGAAAAAAAATGTAGGGGGTTAAGTGTCCCTTTAAGAATACTTCGTCATGAGACTCGCGATGAGACGCCCTTGAATCCCAACAAAGGCGCCTTCCACAAGCGCTCGGTCGGCGCGCCGAAGGACTCGAATCGAAACAAACAAATTGCTATGGAAACAGCCTTGGCGTTAGTTTTTGTCGCTCATGTGTTCCTTGCTTAGCAACCTGCGTCCAACGCGAGCGCCAGCGCCGCGACTTTGGTGAGGGCGAGAACTAGTTCTGACTGAGTTAGTCAGTGAGTTAGTGAGTTCGATGAGGAGCTTTGATTTAAGTTCGGTAAATTTGGTGAGTTCGGCGAGGTGCTCGAGTTTGAGTTTAGTGAGTTCATGAGGTCGGTGGGTTCAATGAGTTTATGAGTTCGGTGACGGGCGTGAATTTGTGAGTTCGGTGTTGGGCGTGATTTCGGCGAGTTCGTCAGTCTGTGAGGGGCGTGAGTTTGTGAGTTCGGTGAATTTGTGAATGAGGACTTGAAGGAAAGTGTGGCTGTGAGGGTGAGGGTGAGTGAGTCCTTAACTTTTTTGTTATCAGCTAGCTGGGAGCGAGTGAGTTCAACCAAATATGCCAACCACTACTTTAATACCTTTTCGACACAAAGTCACATCTTGTGACCTTAGCCGGGAGACGCATGTCAATCTCCTCGCCCACCCTCCTTTGTTTTGTTGCTTACTCATTGAGTACATCCCTTATCTGTTGACGACAAATGAAATATTATATACCCAATTTCCAAGTGCATTCGCCAGATATATGTAACAATTGTATATTTTAAGTAGTGTGTGAGGAATTCGAAGCCCCGAGTTATTTACAAGGTGTCTACAAAGAGTAGGTGGACCCGCTAGTGCAGCTTGTTTTGTATACAAAGTGGTACTTTTTATTCGAAACATATAGTTTTTTCGAAAGGCGTTTACACTGTTAGGTGAATGCCGTGTTCCCTACATGTTTATTGAGCTCGGCGGACATTCGAGGGGCGAATGACATTCACAGTCTGATGAGTAATTAACTTGTGGCGGAGCGTTCCCTTTGACAAAAAAAAAAAAAAAAAAATTCTTCGAAGCCTTTGAATATGCCTCGGGGATCAACAGGCTGAAGACGAGGAAAAGGGGAGACGCGAGTTCGGTGGGTGTGCGAGGATACAAGGCACTACAAGCTGACAGGCTGGAGACATCACCGGCCGTCCCCGTTGACCGACCGACGCCCAAGTTCTCTTTCCTTTTAGATAGTTTGGTTTTAAGTAAATAATATAGTAACGTTCCTGACTGTCTGGGTTATCACCCGTCGCGCACACGACCCCAATAGGAAACGCAACAAACAAAAATTCGTTAATTAACTGTTTAATTTTGTTTTTTTATTGTTTGTCGTTATTATTATAATGCAATTAAATGCAAAGGTGCAAGCGAGCTGGACAAGAATAACGAAAATGATCCCTGGAGAACAAGAAAAACGGGGACAAAGAACAAACACAAATCTCCAAACACAGCTATGTGACTGGTGCGCGACCGAATAAATTCGCCTGGTCCTGGTATCGAACCCGGGACCTCTCCATTTCCAGTGGAGCGCTTTACCAACTGAGCAAACCAGGGGTTAGATGTCGGTAGAGCAGACAGGTTTTATCAGCTGCCACCAGTCTAATACCAACAAGGGTGAAAGGCTAGCATTTTTTGTTGTTGTTGTTGTTTGGGGGGGGCGGCATGTTGCGATTCTAATTTTGAAGACGGCCGCTCTGAAGGGCTAGACCAACTTACACAATTAAAAATAAATGCAACTGGTTCGGAAATATCCGTCAAAAATTTCTCTCCTTTCTATCCTGCGATTAGAGTTCCAAGTGTGTGGGAAGCGCTGAACACGTGACGCTTGTAGATGTTACGGTTTCGTGACGTACAAATCGTCATGATCTGATATCTGCACTGCGGCTGTCAGGATGCGGCTCGAGGTATCCAAACTCGCTGGGACAATCTTTAGCGCTCTCGTTTAATGCGTCATTGCCCTCGAAGCTTCACTCACGATCGTTTTCCGGCGGTGGAGACATGACATCATGACATTTTGTACGTCACGAACCCTTCACTTTTACAAGCGTCACGTTGTCAGCGCGTCCGGCGCACTTGGGACTTTCAGTTTCGGAATCGTAGGAGAAAGAGGGGAGAAAGTGTCGACAAATATCTCCGAATCACTCTTTTTTTTTCTTAATTGTGTACGTCGGTCTAGCCTTTCGGAGCGGATGTCTTCAATATTAAAATTGTAACATGGCCCATAAAACCAATAAATAAAAATTTTAGAAACCACAGAGTTTCTACAATTTTTATGAATGCGACAGGAAGGTGTTCGGTCCCGACGACGCAAAACTAGAGCACATGTTGTTGTTGTTTTTTCAGCGGGGTTGGAAAAGAGGGGGGCGTACAAGAATAAATTTTTCACATTCAGTTTTTTCTGGGAAAGTCATTGTCGCCTGGCTTCCCTCATGGCGGCGAGTCGGGCCTCGCGTTGCTCCGCCGTTTCCTGGGCGAGCCGTTGTCGCTTGTGTTGCAGGAGCCGTTGCTTCTCACCATCATCTGCGTTCGCTGCGTAGCGACGGCGGTACTCTTTTGCTCGGCGACGTTTTCTGTCCCGGAACTCTCCTTGCGTTGGGAGTGGACACTTGCGGGGTGCCATGTCGCTCTGCTCGCTGTGCTTTATCAGTGTGAGCAACGTTCAAACTGCGATTGCTGATCCCTTTGCGGTGCTAGACGATTATTTGATTCGCTCGTCTTCTTTTTTTTCTTCTCCATAAATTGGTGCATACGTCAATTGTTCCGCTAAATTTAGCGAGAAACTGAATTGGTACCAAGTAGTGACGTCAATTTCTCCGCGAAATTTTAGGGAAAACCCGTAAAATAATAGGTCACGTGACGTCACCTGACATGACATCAATTTTTTCGCCAAATTTAGCGGGGAAATAGAATTGGCACATAGGTCGTGACGTCACTTTTTCGCTGAATATAGGGGGGAAAGTGTTTCCGTGGCCAGTAAGCAGGGTATCCATATAACTGAAATTCTGGAGCAGTAGCTTAATGTCCGTTAAATATAGCGGGAAAACCGAATTTGTGCGTAAGTCACGAGACGTTAGGTAATGTGTCATATATTTTCCCGCCAAATTTAGCGGGGAGATTGAATTGTGCGTCAAGTTCGTAACGTTCATTTTTCTGCTAAATTTAGCGGGGAAGCTGTTTCCTTGGCCAGGAAACACGATAACCATATAGGTGAAAATCTTGAGTATTAGCTTAATAATGCCATTGCATTAGAAAGTTCATTAACCAATTTTACATAATTGCACACCAGACTGTGACGCTTCTTCGCCCCTCGAATGTCCGCCGAGCTCAAGGAACACGTAGTGAACACGGTATAGCGACCCTCGCGGTCAGCACAAGCGGTCTACAACCGGCAGCCATCGCTCTATCGGGGGGAGCCTTATAGCGACCCTCGCGGTCAGCACAAGCGGTCTACAACCGGCAGCCATCGCTCTACAGCGGGGAGCCTTATAGCGACCCTCGCGGTCAGCACAAGCGATCTACAAAAAGAAGATGATGAAAAGGCGGGGCTCGCGTGGCACGGGCACATAAACGCAGTTCGAATCCTACCGCTGTCTGTACTGGTCACTCTCATTCCAGCTCCTACAGATTTGGTGACCCGGTATCGGACTCACGCCTTCCACCCTGCTGCTGTTTCCATGGCTCACGCCGGCCCATCAAACGTTCCTCACGACGACAGCCATTCGCGCGTTTTCGCCGTCGTCAGACTACGAGAAAATTCTTGCAAATTTCCCGAACATCACGTCCGGATCACCAAATCTGTAGGAGCTGGTCGCTCTCATTCCAGCTCCTACAACGGCATTCACTTCACAGAAAAGACGTTTCTTTTTTTAAATTTTGTTTCAAATAAAAAACATTACCCTGTATATGGTTGTGAAACCATTTTTTTGCAATTCCTATTTTGGTCTTGAAGCCTGTTTATAAACCACGACAAAATATTGGGGTTAATAACAAATAGGGGTTGTGGAATGATTAAATTGATAAGTGCATTACGGGATTTACTTGAGCTAGTTGGTTCACGCCTGTTAAGATGAACGGTTTAACAATTTCTACGCAAGTACAAAATAAAAAAAGAGGTGTCTGTTTATTCCTTACCTTCATAGTTTGTCGAAATTTTTCAGCTGCCCACAATAACAGTGAGAAACGGAAGGACGTGCACAACCGCTTCCTTCTTGAGTAAATCCCTTTTTTATGGTGGACAGGTGTCTTCGGTTGTTAAACTTGCCTGCCTTCCTAAAAACACAATTGTTTTCAAAGACGGAAGGGCTTATGTTTTTAGTGCAGGATTTCATTTTCCCGTCTGAAGTGCACAACACATAAAAAATCAAAGTAAAACCTTTGCTTGTTTCCGAGTGAGCGCATTAAACGAACCTATAGTCGAAGTTGATACACAAGGGTCATGAAACGAAGAAGTGAATAAAGCATTTATTGTCGCGGATGTTACGCGTAAGCCAGCTGGGTCATAAAATAAAACATACCTAACAGCACATTCAAGCGACATTACTTCCACCTCAAGAATTTCGCAGAAACGTCTTGGAGGAGCTGCCGCGCCGACGGCGGCCCTTTCAGAACTCCATACGTTTTTCTATGCCGGAGAAACAACTGGTTTGTTGCTATATTATACAGAGCATTTTTCAAATAAATTATATTTTCAAAAATGTAAACTCCGAAACATATGAATATGCTCAATTTCGTCACACCGACTGGCACCCGAAAAAAAATTCACTATCAAATGTAAAGAGTTTTGAATACTATGACTGTTTCGCTTGAACAAATGCCTAGTTGATGGCCTCCCTATTCAGAAACATTTACTCTCTAGCATCTAATCCTGATCTTTGTTATATTTTATTATACGGTATATTTTCTCCTTCAAAGAGACCGGGTGGCTTCTTCATCATATCCAAGATTTCAAGCTCACGATAATACTATTTTTGGCGAATTAAAGCTTTGGATTGGGCTAGTTGGAACATTGTGATCCAGAGGACTAAAAAGCGAGAAAAAAAACATGGACGAAAAAGAGATCCTGACAACACGGACTAGCGCTAACGTTCAACTGATTTAAGCAAGGCAAACCACCCAGCACACATGCGTGAACACTCCTTCCCATCACGCCGATCACATCTGATGAAATCAACCGATAGACACAAACAACAGATGACAATGATTTAAGCATTTGTGTCAGTTCAACGTGACTACGCAAAACCATCTAGAAAAGGAACTTCCTTGTCATTTAGTAAAATCGAAGGCGTGATGACGCAGATGTCACCTGAGGACTTTATAAAATACGCTTCAACTGTTTTCCTCTCAGTCTTGTTATTTGCTTTTTTAATAAATTTTGGATATTCTAACAGGGGGTCACACCCGCACCGCATGCAGTGTACTGCAAGGTGTCCCCCCGCGTTGTTATGCCCGCTAGACGATGTTCACGCGCTCTTTCGTTAAAACACCGCCCAGTCTGTCCAATATGCACGCACCCGCACATTAGCGGAATCTGGTAAAGAACGTTAGAGGCACAAGCTGTGTACTTAGTGGCGTGCGTCTTCGAGCATTGAACGCGTTTCTGTCTAGTAATGATAGGACAAATTTAGCCAGCTTTCAGGGAGCAGAGAAAACAACACTGACATCCTACTTAATTGCTATTTTTAAGGTTATGCGACGCCTTGTGTAAATAAGGTATCACTTCAAATCTTGAGTTTTTAATCGTTTTCTCGCTTACCATCCCCTGCGTAGCCTTTACTTTTGATATTTTTACGAGGTTTTCACACACGCTGGTAAACAAGCAGGCGGGGTAGCCCGCCCCGTCTTTGCGTTCTGAAATGCAAAGCTAGTCGTCAAAGCGTGATGGAAGTTTTTTTTCAGAGCAACCTGAAGACAGGTGAGAGCAATTCCTCGCTTTATACACTAAAAATGAGCACTATCAAAAACATGACGCTTTCTTAACGTGGTTTGTACAATCAGCACACGTGTTTATATACAAAAGTAAGCTGTAGGTTTAAAAACCGAAAGCACTTGTCTATAAGAAGCTCCCAGGTGAACTTCAGTCCGTTTGACTCGGCCTCAAACAAGTCGACGACCTTAGTAACACCATTAAAACACGGCCCCGAGTGATCATCCACGATAACCAGAAAATCATCTACATATCTAAAAATCTTAAGCACATGCATCTCATTAAGGCCTTCTAATATGTGCTTTTCCATGGATGCTATAAATATATCCCACAAAACTGAGGCTACCGGGGAACCAATACAAATACACACTTTTTGCACATAAAACTCATCGTTAACGTTGACGGCCGTCGAACGCAGATAAAATTCCAACAACGCTAAAAACCGTTGTTGGAATTGTCAGCCTGTCGCCGTTGCACCACAGCAGCGTCGGTGCATGCTAAGCCTCTGCTCGTAAACGTATTCACCGAATAACTTAAACTCTTGCTGATACTTGAACAAATTTGTCTTTCATATATTTTGAGAAGTGTACAATTCAGAAGGCACAAAAAAGTAGACTGTATCGGGGGAAAGTCTAAAAGGGGAAGAGGGGAGTTACACTCAAGTGCCGCTCGTACAGTCGATCACTATCGGTCTACTGCTGTCCCATTTCACAAGACATGCCAGTGCGCAACTTGATCCTGGCTTCTTCCGGACGGTCGTTGGCGTCTCTTTGGCGTGAATCTCTGGGCACGTGGGGTTCTTAGATGTGAGTTCCGTACAAACGCAAACCCGCATACTCTATGTCAGGAACACTCCATAATTGTGAGCCTGTAGACCTCGGTGGCCACTGAGCCTTTTACAAACGCTGGCGTAAGCAACGTACTGGCAGCACGATAGGTTTGATTGAGGTCTTACACTCATATAACACTTACTAAGAGAGCGCAATTCCCCGGTGTCTCTTTTTGCAAGTAATTTCACGGGCCGAGTAGGGCCTACCCAATTATTCCGTACACTATGACGCGCTACGGTGTGTCGATAGATGCATAACACGTTTTCAAGACTACTCAATACACACATTTCAGTAGAGATGCGCCGATCGGTGGTAAGAAATAGAAAGCGGCGCCTGGTCAACGTTGCTAGCGACTCGCATCATTCACAGGAAGTACACCTTACTTTTGATTCACGTTTACTTTTTGTCCCTGACTATTCCTATCGAAAAACCCAGTATAACCTTTCACTATCTGGATTATGAAACTAGAAATCTAACCTGAATTGTTTCTGGAAACCTTAAATAAAGATTGCAGACAAAGTATTGAACTACGGACGACTAAGAACTAAGGACGAGCTTGGCTAAATCGGTTCCGCGCTGGGGTGCGTTAACGCAATTAACACTCTCTTTTCAGGTGGACGCCCCTCACCTAAACCTTACTGAAAACAGATCGCTCACTGCTTTATTGGTTAGATCACTCCATTCTTTATAATTGTTAAGGTCTGCAGGGTTATTTGGCAAGTTGGTGTAGCTGTTCCTGTTTCGCTTTCTGCCGATTGGAAGGTTCTGTGATAAATTATTTTGCCACCAGAAAACACGCTACTACTTGCTAGAAACAGTCTTAGCTAAACATGTGTGAAGTAAGGCGATACCAAGTCTTGAGTACGAGTGAATTTTCACGTGAGGTCTAGCGGCGCGCCTCACGCTTGGTATGATTTATTTCACAATGTTTTTACTAAGGTGTTGTTTGAGTTGTCCTGTGGGAGAGTGTACTTTGGCCAATCAGGGAGGTGCATCAATGATAGGCTAAGAGAACACGCACTGTCGATAAGATCTTCACCATCGGGACCTTTGGCCATTCATTGTGATAGATGTGGGTGCTCCCCTCTTTTAGAAAAGACGACGATTGTCGCTCGGCACAGTCAGCAGGTGACACGTAGAATATTCGAGGCTCATTTTATTTCTAAGTATAAGGATGAGTGCGTCAGTGCTCCCTCGATTGCACTTTTCGATAAAGAAATCGCGTTCTTGGAGAGCTGTGACACGTGCTTATAGGCGATAGTCCGATGTATGGTTGCGTTGTGTTGTTACGCTGGTAGGTGGTTTTCCTGAAATAGACCAGTTGTCAGTCAGCGCTTGGTCTGGGTGTTCTTCGTTCTATGTCCTCCGTACGTTTGGCGCTGCTTCCCTCTGCATACCTATGCATCATCAACTCGCCCAACTTTCAACGGTGCCATCTAACCCGCCCTGATATCCGGCGCACCAGACTTAGGGTGAGTTTTGGGATGTCCATGTAGAATTACCCGTTTCGCACAGAATTTAAAAAGGCGCAATGCGAAGTCTGCTTTCGAATAAAAACCAGTTTGCACGGCAAAATTTAACCTTATTTCGTTAAAACCATTTCTTGCAACATAAAAAACGTAAGAATTAACGAATGTCACGATTTAAATTTTCCGAGCGGTCAGTTAAGAAAATATTCAAATTTATAATAGCGGAGGAAGAAAGCAAATCAAAGACCTGTTAAGTAAAGGCGGAAATAGATGAGCTGGAGCCCATTGAAATTGGATTTATGCTGAGTAGAAAAACATCTAGAGTCTTGTCTAAAGACCTGGTTTTTAAACTTGTCAATTAAAGTTAAGAAACAAAACACAGTCTCTGGGTTTTGAAGTTCCTTCTCCGGTGTTCAATTAACAAGAAAATACAGGTTGACGAACGGGGACAATCATAATCCTCATTTCAGACTGTAGTCGATCACGAACACCTCCCCCTCGTGCTTGACATGTGCACAGAGAGAGCTCGATATAGACAGAATACCCATGTATTCTGTCTATATTCCATATATCCATGTATATTGGGACTATATTCCTATATCCAGATTTAGTAAAAAGTGTATGTTAAGCGACCTTAATATAGAGATATAAGAAAAGAAAGCACTATATTGGGATATAGTGAGAAAAAAAAAGCAGGTAGGTATATAGAGGGAGACAACTGCATATGGGGACAGTACATTGGGATATAGGAAGAGAAAATTGTATTTAGGTGTAGAAGGTGCAATTGTAGTAACGCTGTACATAGTGCCCGTTGGGGCCTACCCTTCGCAGCCAAGGCGTACATTTTAATTGTAAAACTAGCGAGTCAGTTTTAATGACTCCCTTGCGCAGTCAGGTGACACCTGTGACATGGGTTATTACAAAAGAAAAACGGCCAGAGCCTTCCTGATTAAGTCCCACCACGACAATTATTTTGTATGCGCACCCTCATTGTCCTTGTCTGATAAAAAATTCTACTATTTGCAGAACCAATGACGCTGGCATTTGAGGGGGGGGGGGGTGTTTTAGACCATATCCTTGTGCTCTGGCAAGTGCGCCTGCTTTCATATTTTTAAAATTGTGTCTTCGAAATAAACCATTCAGTTGAAAGTTACGCCGCGTCCTGTCTAGTTCGCCCTTCGTTTTCGTCCTTGTTGTTTTGGAGTATTACACCATAGTGCGAAAAATTGTATATAATGTGTGTTGTAGTGTAGAAGAATGGTGAGCTTGCCTAGTTTGTGTATCGGCACGTTCAACACAACTGCGCACAAAGGACGAGGAGAAAGAAAAGGAACACACAAGACACACAAGCGCTGACTCGTAAGTGAAATATAATACACGAAGAAACAAGATGAAAGCATAGGCTCTCACTATAAGAGAGCCACAGACACGTCTTCACACATAGCTTAAGAGAGAGAGAGAGTACACACAGAAGCGCTGCGAGTCTGCGCTTCTGTGTTTTGTGTGTTGCTTTCCCTTTTCCTTCAGCTTTGTGCGCAATTTTGTTCAGTATGTGAGCTGTACGCTAACCATTTCTAAATGATTGTGGGTTTTGTGTTTGTGCTGTGTTGCTACCTGTATTCTGTGTGTAGCGAAGTTTGTTGCAGAGTGTGCAATGCCTAGGCTGTCGGCGCAATTCATTTGCAGGATATCGTAAAGCCCAGGGAGCACTCCAGAGAAGCGCATAGCTTGGAACAAGCTTGGTAATTCTAGTGTCCTAAGTTGGGCCTTATACGACTTTGCTCCAAGGCGTTAGTGAGGGCCAGTTTACTTTTCATTCTCGTTTCCATGGCTTTTCTCTGGCTTACCACATAATTGTGAAGTGCCAGATTTCAACCAATAATGTCGCATATGAACCGAATAACAAGCACAGAAGCTTAAATCTTGCACTTGTTTGGGAATTCAGGCCACAAGTTGACTCATGAAAAACAAATAATCAGAAGCGAAGCTTAATTCTGGTTCTTCTTTCGCGATTTACTCCCTGTCATGTGACAGCAATACTACCTTTATTTCTCGAGTGGAGTGGGAGGCAGTGAAAAAAGTCACCGTAGCGATCTAACGATATTTATAACCCCAACACTGAAGCCTTACTTTGGCAGTTGTTTGGCGAATTTGGGCAAGGCACCCAGAATCTAGTCAATGAAGTGTCAAGTTTTGCTCTACTTTGGCTTCGGAGGCTTCTCAGTGCCATACATTCCCAGGAAAAACAAAATCTGGTTCCAAAACGTTGTGCTACTTGGAGAGGAACCAATATTAGGTTTTGATCCCCGAGCGCTTAGAAGTAGGTAAGTTTTACTTCCCATTATTTTGATGATAATATAAACAATGCAAGTGTACATGTGTGGGGTCGAAGGAAATCTATAGTCCTCCGATTTTGCAAAGAATGATGACATTGGTTGGTAATGAGCAGTCCCAAAGAGCGTAGTGGCCTTCAATATTTTAGATATAAAAATTACATTAAACTTCATCGTTGTTTCTAAAATTTAAAAACAATATCACAGCAGATAGCATATATAAAAAAATAAGAAAGGCTGGAAAGTAAGCTTTTTGTCCTTACTGAATTCCGAAACTTTCAAGCTGTCTTGACTGGATGTTCCACGTCAAAACTTCCGCGAGAGGAGCAGACTTGTGAAAATCTCAAATATCTATATATATTTCTTGTTCTCCCCAATTTCTTTTAGTTTTAAAGAAACAGTAAGTTCATTTTCAGACATCTCTGTATATTTTTAACCCCGATTCTATTTTTCTGAGCCTATAAATAAAATTAACATTCTTCCTTTGGTGAAGGTCCAGATGTGCGGGATTTAAATTAGTACGACATATGAGCATAAATAATGCGGCCGATTTGTTTCCAGGCCAAGAGCGCGGTGGTGCGGTATAACTTGTGATGCATTTGTGGGACTGCCATTTCATACCTTTCTCTCTCGATGTAAGATACATTTACGAATAAAATACGGTTATTTACTACTTCCTGATGTCAAAACGACTTGCTCAGTTGGTACGCCAAGAGTGTATAAATGACGCCCCAGATGGTTTCTTTGAAAACTAATAACCCTGAGGAATGAATAATGCATGCAAGAAGAGTGCGTGGCAGTCTCCATAATAAATTCTAGAGTTCTCCAAGTACTCCGTTTTGAAAGGTGAGCGAGCCTACTGCTGTTGGATTATGGTTTCTTGTTTAGAAGCAATTAAAACACTTCTACTTTATGTTCCACTCGATCTTCCTGCGAGTATGCCTCTCTAGAGAAATGATTGCTTCTCCCTGAGGACGAGGTACGAGCGGTGTTTGATAACAAGTAACTGAAGTCCCCAGTTTGAAGGAGGCGTAATACCCATTCTTCTTAGAATATAAACGGCTACAGTGACTTCAGCAACAAACGTGATTAAGCAAACGAATAAAACAAGAACCAGGCGGTGAGTATGGCGAATATTTGTTATGAGCAATATATCTTTTAACTTGTGCAAGACGTTTTTACTTCACCAACCTAATGAGTTATTTAGAAAGTCGGTAGTTCATTCCCCATTATATTGTTGGTGCCGCCACCTATATGCTTAGTGTAGAGCGTACCGCAATTAGATAGTTACCATTTGAAACTTTTACTGACTGAACTTGAGATTTAGTGTCAGGAAGTTCAGAAGATACCATTTTTCTCGGTCGCGAATTGTTTTAACATTTTTGAAGAATTGAAAGCGTTTTGTACAATTTCACATAATGCTTCAGAAAAATACTTTATCAGTTTTATGACTTTATGCATGGCCCCGACTTTATGCACTATGATGGTTGCAGTTTCGTTATTCTGGACCTTATATTATTTAGTGGCTCTAGATTTTCCTTTGAAAAAACAAACAAAACATCCCGTGCAAGATAGTTGCTTCTGCCTAGCGCGAATACTTTTTCGCCTGGTGGCACCTCTAGTGCCAACAAAAGGGATGTCGACACAAACGTTGCATCACTGCTGCCATAATGTAACTCTTTTTATTCCTAGTAGCCATACCCAACAAAAGCATTCGCTTCCTCATTCCAATCGAGTATAGAAGAGACGGACTGTCCGAGTGTGCCTTTGAGTTAATATTATTTAAGCTAAAGTAAATAAGTAACTCTAATGTTAAATACTTACTACATTTACTTACTTATTTAATATTACAACCTGATCAGGACCAGGTAGTATCATTGATAATAGCTTGCCCTGGTTCCACTATATCTTTACCGATCTTGCTCTTTTATAAAATAAAAAAACGCACTTAAATTAAATATTGAGTAAACTAGAGTATATGCTGAATATATTAAATATAATTTAGACCCTTAAATAATATATATTTAGGAAATATTTCCTTTTATTATTTGCATCTTCATTACGAGACCGAGAAGGCTACCACCGACTAAGTCTGGCAACTGAGGTGTATGCATGCAGTAAAGACATATTCTCATTGTACAATTAATCTGATCGCGGTTAACTTTATGTTCAGTTACCACTGTACTTCGTCTGTAATATAATTGCATGCCTACCGCATATTTAGTGCAAACATTCCTGCTAAAAAATACATTGAGCATCCTCGCTATCATAAAGAATCATCGAAACAAAAAATACAACCTAACGAGGTTTACTTGTACTTTACTTGAAATATATCTTTACTTTGCTGCAAACTGATCTAAAATGTGGCTTGGCAACCTAATTTCGTCCGTGTACTCTCATAGAATGCGTATCTGTGAGTTTAAGACACATAGCTGATCTGATTTTACAGCGATTTATTTCAGCATCAGATGCAAGTTAAATAAAATGAAGATCGAATTGCCTTCAAACTCGTGGGAAACATCCCGAATCAACGTGATCCTGAAGCTGGGTCTCATTATTTATTTCTTTAGTTGTAAATAAGCCTCGCTTACGATTGCTGCAAATGCCATATAGTGCCTCTAGATATCCTGCGTACTTTAAATTTTCGGGAAAAAACGATTACCTTGGTTCAGAGAACACAAATAAAATATATTGCTGCTCGGGGAACCGCTGCAACCTCGGTCGCTTAAATTTTGTTTAGTTGTTAAATATACCTTATCCTAAAACAATTTAGTTGAACACGATGTCGTTTACGCTCCCACGCCTTTTCTGGTACGGCGCTAGTGACAATGAACAAGATATATAGATTTACTAACACTGTTGACTTTTTTAGACCTTCATGTAATTGCCATCAATTTATAAGCATATTATTTTTACCTGACTACATCCACTCATCTTGTTTGTGAAACAGGGAACCCTCGATTCGGAACCATGGCGCTCAATGCACTTCTCTTCACCCTCTTGGTAATTCTTGTACTGGTCGCGGACCCAAACGCTGCGGTATGAATTCATCCTCTATTCCAAAAAAAAAAAAAAATACGTGTAGCAATTCTCATACCCATAATCAAAACGTAAAATAGTTTCGTTGGCAGACCACTACACATGAAGTAATATAGTTTCGTTGTCAGATCATTACACAAGAAGTGAGATAGTTTAAATGTCAGGTTCTTATATAAAAAAGTAAAAGAGGGTCGATGTGAGACACCTGCATAAAGAAGTCAAAAACTTTAGATGTTAGACCCGTACCTAAAACGTCAGAGTTTTCATGCCAGACGATTATATTTTGTAGAGCGCTGAGCTTTGGAAAAGGTGCCAGTCTGTACATTTGCGGTCATATGTTTACGTTCAAATGATTGTTGACCATTTCCAATTCCAATTTGAAACTTTTATATCTACAATATTTATTACTAGGACGATGAAGAGCGCCCGCCATATGTCCCACCCGGAACCGTAAGTTATCATTTCATTTCAAATTGTAAAAGTTTGCATCCACTGACCAAAATTCGTATTACAGTTCGGTTGTGGGAGCACAAAGATGTCATGCTCCGGTTACCTGACATACATTGAGCTTGACAAGCAAAGCACTTGAGGCCTGCGAGTGGTAGCCTACATTTCGCTGAAAGTTTCTTTCTTCGGAAACAATAGACCGTTTCGGATTGTTTCTTTGAATTGGCTTGAGTCACTTCAGGTACAACTTTTATTATAGCTTTGCATGATGACGGACAGCCCGGCGCATGTTTTCTTGTTTTGTTTGTTTGTTTTCTTTTACAATTATGATTTTTTTTTTATTCCCATGGCTTAGAGCGGGGTTTGTCAGGGGAACATAAATAAAATGAAACGACAAGTATTATCGAAAAAAAAAAACGCGTATTATGAGCCGGAGGACGAATTATGTTTGCAAATTGAATAAATCAGCAAACTCGGAACGCTCCTGCAGCAAGAAGGTGTTATTAAAATAGCAGCAAGTTTTAAAACGAATAACTATACGTTTACACATTCTATACATTTACGATGTATTTAATAACCCAAGTTACATTTATTTATTTTTGCAATAACCTTAAACGCGCTTCTTAAAGTCAGCTTCCCCTTACTTGGAAAATGTAATTGCGAATTATGTATAACATTAATATTCCCAAGCTTCCTCACCTCTTTTTAAAAGTTTAAAAATAATATTTGTTTAAGATAAATTGCGCAAGTATGAACTGGAAGCAGTAGCTATTCCAAGATATTGAAGGATGAAAGAGAAAACAACAAAACTGACATGTGCACGCAGGTCGCCAATTATTTCCAGCCACGAAGAAACTCCAGAGAGTGACGAGGAGTAGAATTTGATTATACCTTCAAATTGCAATTTACACAGGGGCAATGCCCAAGTGTTCGTTGTCGCTGATCACATCGCATTTTTCGGGTATAATTATAAATGCTGAGCATCGCTATTCCCTATGGTCATTTAGTTATTCGAAGTGACTGGCTATTCAAAGAGACGATAAGTAATGAACTGAAAATAAAAGGTGAAATCGGCGAACTTGTGCCGAACAAGATCGAGAACGAGTGTCGAGACAGCAGAAAAGCGGGCGGCGATTGGCGAGAGCGAGACTAACTCGGCAAGTTCGTTCTGACCGTCTACGCTCGGGGTAAGATTGTACACGAATCTTCTAGATCTAGACGAACGGAGGAGCGTGTCTTCTCGATCACGCACGCGGCAATATTGGCATTAAAGAAAATCAGAAAAAATCACCGATCGTACGTTTGGTAAATTTGCTTACTGTAATAACCTGATAATTTTAAGTCGACATTCGCATTGTAGCCGAGCCCCCAAAACCAACCTGGATTATTTTCGTCATTCTCGTACAGCTCGATTGCACCTTTGCATTGAATTTCATTATAATCAAAGCCGTTATGACTTGTTTTCTTTTCGTACTTGACGGATTTTGAATCTGCATATTACAGCTGGAGGGCACAATCTGTTTAGCTACCTCAAGCTCTTCAGCCCCTTTCTTAGAGGAAAACCATGTTCGTGTTAATGATTTCAAATATAGTGAACCCCTGATTGTTGGATCGACCTCAAAGCGCGTTTCGATATTGAATGTGCATTTTATAGTCTACTCGTCGAGGCCGAATTCATGAGCTATACGGCTAACCGTATAAATAATGCACTGACCATCGGTCAACGAGTGATGACTTCGGAACACCGCGTGATCCGTGCCATCGATGTCGCTCTGTGGACTCCCCTGAACGACTGGCACATCAAACGGCCATTTTGTTTCTCGCCGCCCTTGTATGACAGGGTACACCATAGCTACTTATTTACGCAAGTTATTCCCACAAGTTTCTTGTTTTCGTACGCGCCATGACACAGCTAACCGTACATAACACCTGCCACAAATCGTTGCTTTGACCGCATTCATGTTGGTCTAAAAGCCATTTCTCGGCACGCAAAACATCTCGTCCAACTGCTGAGTGAATACAGAGTTTCATTCCCGATGATCACTGGCGCCACACTCGAACAGCACAAAACAAAAACGAATACTGTGCTTGAAAAACTGGCGTCCCTCGCATCATTCTGCAACGCGCTATGCTTTGAAGTGAACCCATGGCTGCTATGAACCGCAGTGGAGCGGGTTGTTTTATTAGCTGTCGCAAATAATTGCAGCGAAATCGATTCCCTTTTACTAGGAGAATCATACAATTTTCCGTTCGAAATACGTTCTGAGCAATGGCAGTGCCAGGAAAAAGTTGATGTACTGGTGACATAATTTATTGCTCAGATGATCATAAAAAAATCCGTAGCTTCAAAACAACGAGTAGAAAGGGCGGAAGCGGAGTATGCGGAGTCAGTGATGGGGTAGTGTGCGTTAATGATAATGTTTATGTGTGCTTTGTATGATGTGTTATCGCTGTATGTGAAGTGTACATAAAGTGTAGAGTACCCTTTCTGGTGACACGCGAAGTGTATGTGTGCATAATAAAGATATCTAAATTAATTAGTAGTGCAAACATCTTTGTTTTGCGCCGATGTATTGGATGCTACCTAGCCTCACTTAGCCTAGACATTTCCAATCACACTGTCTGTGCCTGCCATCTGGTGGCCAGCGATTTAAATTTATTTCACACTTCGTGATCTTTTCTGGACCGTGCAATGAGCCAAGTCTTTAGCTTAGGTTTGGTTTCGCGATTGGCTTTTCAGCTCTTTCTGACGTGCAGTGAAAACAAAGAAATATGTTGCGCGGAATGGTGAATGTGTGGTGTTGGATGTCTCTGTTCAACATTGCAGTGTTGAAAACAAAAAAGAAAGAGTGACTGCGTCTAAAACGCAATTCGTTACCTGCGCCGGAAGCCGGCTTGGGCAATAAATACAGGTCATTAAAAGCCCGTGTTGTGTTTTTATACGCTACAACTCCCGCTCCAAAAGGAGATGCTTGTTTGGGTGTGTGCGAAACCGTTGACAGCGTATCCTCCGATAGAGTAATAGCAGGACGGGGTGTGAGGTATTCGACAGGGGTATCTCCCTATATCTTTTTGGTTGAATTGCGCCAGCCTTCCGCGTAAAGACCGACGATATCCGTAGCGTCTCGGCATCCTCGTTAAGCCTTACTGACCTCGATTCCCTCGAGCTGAAGCAGCCGTTTTGCAACGCAGAGGAGGGAGAAACTTTGCTCCCCTGTTTGCAAGCACAAAGGTTGCTCTGTTTCTAAAAAAAAAAAAGGGAACAATATCGCTCTTCCCATTACGGAGGAATATATAGACCCTATATTCTAAGAGGGAACTTGGAAAGAAGGGTCTCAGTTCTGGAACGAGGGTTCCCGGTTGTGGATCACTTTTTACATTGCCCCAAGGAAGCAGACCTGAAGTGACAGTGTTGATGTAGAGCTTTTATAAAAAAAGTGAATGTCCAAGTAGATGGCTGACAGTTCAATCCCTATGTTCGGTCTCTCTGAACCCCAGTTACATAGCCCTCCAAGGGCGGGAAGCTTTTCTGAGAAGAAGGAGCCTTCCCCAGAGCCCAAATATTCAAGGGGTGCTCGCGGCACGGGCGCGGCTGACGAAACGGTCCTCTATTCTTTCCGAAGGGTGCAGATGACGCCACCCAGCCGCTCTTGCCACGCGCAAGTAACCGCTTTTCTTTGCGCAGAGTTTGATGCGAGTGCTAAATCTTGCCGCTCAAACCGAAACACAACATCGATACACGCAAACACGCTTGCGCTGGTGTCACTTCTTACGAGTGCTGGCGGTCCCAGGTTCCCAGAAGATGCTATTTTGTGGTTTGAAACCTTCAGTGAAGGTCGCAACCTGCCTGATTCCCCAAAATGCGGTTCTGCGCCCCGGGCCGGGGCAGGGCGCTCTTGGGCGATCTCCTCTTCAGCGCTCCCAGAAAGGTAACAGTGTCCGTACGGTGGCAATCAGTTCATCGAACCATGTTTCATCGATAGATCGTTTCATTAACACGCGATGTTTCATCGACAAGTTGTTTCATCAAAAGCTCAGACTAGTTTTCTTGTTGTTGTTGTTGTAATAAGCTGCATCAAAATGTCGCCGCGAAGTGGCGGGGGGTGGGTCAATATACTTCTGGAAAGCCGCCGCAGACTGTCGCCGCGACGTGGCGTAAACGGGGTGACCGGATGGGTTAACATGTACCCAAGTGACACCCGCACGATGAAATGCCCCAACAGCGTGCAATTAGCGTTACGAGTTTCGATTAAAACGTTAGTGTCGACGAAACGTGTGTCCACGAAGCCTCTGACCATGAAAAGTTGCCCACAAAACGTAATTCCACGAAACGAGTTTCGACGAAATGATAGGAGCCCATCTCGAGAATGATATAATCGAACTTCCCCCAGCTTTTCGACACTGCTGCTGAAGTTTCAAATTCGATCATTAATTTTCAATTATCTGTCTTTCAATCTCTAAACTTGGGCTGATGCCTAGCCTAGTCATTTGCCTTTTAAACTCCAGATATACGATTAATATTGAATTATGAAGCTATCTATAAGAACACATTAAAAATATGTTGCCTTAATTTTTCAGTTTCCTGAGAGCCGCGCCGGAAATCCTTTGAATCTCGTTGGGGTAAGAAAGGGCATGTCTCAGGCCCGAGCGTTTTCTCACTAATTGCGATAAAAACACAAACTACGCTTCGAAGGTCATCTTTATTGATATAAATTTTTCGGTATTCTGCGCTACATTTTCTCTCTCTATCTCTGTCTCTTTCTATCTTTCTATATTTAATAACATGTTCTCATCGAAGCAGTTTCTGCAAATATTTGTTTGAAATGAAGCAATATTATGAAAACGTTGCAGTTATGTTATTGTCCCTTGAAGGTGTGATATAAATATATTACTTGAGAAATAATGCCTCAAACTTTTTTTGCGAAAGTACTAATTAAAAAAGAAGTTATTTATTTACATAAACAGATAGTTGTAATTACTCACACTTTATTTTAACTATCCGGCTGTGAGATATACAACTTTTTATTGTTGCTGATGCAAATTGAAATTTCTCACAATTATTCAAAAAGTAAAAACTCAGTGTGGACGCATTCATGAAAATAGGCATCCAAAAACGTCATTCATACATTTATGAAGACTTCTTATTTTCCTAGATGGCAACTTTTCATGCGCCACTCGTATTTATAGAGGCAAAATTTATAATTCTGGAACGGCCATCGGAGAGAAGTACAAGATGGTTTAAATCACTTGATATTGACGTAAGACGGGTATAGGATGAAACGTCTTCACTGTGAAAATTCAATAAGAATTTCAAAAGAATGAAATTCGGAGAGTGCCAAATCCCGGTTTTGCAACACTCCTACATTATTGTTATAAGCAGATTACACAAAATTCTGAGTTGGTCTGGTTGATCCATTGCGTACTAAACGCCCCAGAAAACAAGGAAAGAAATAGTTTTTGGAAAGCAGTTTGCAGTCCAGAGCAACTGATGTGTGTGCTCTGCGATTTTCTCCGACACCACTATTCTAGGGCGACCCAGCGAAAAAACAACCAGGGAAATTCATAAAGCGTATATGATCAAAACCAGAGGTGTTGATCTGAGTGTCAGCGAACATGTCTTGGACATGATTAAAAAAGGAACTTCTATTTTAGAATAAGAGTTTCTCATTTGCTTTAAAACTCCATTCGCTTTTAAGCATCAACATTGCCACAATTGGAGTTTTCACAGCATCCAAAGTTTTGCGGTGACAACTGTTCAGAACATACACATTTTAGCTTTCTACATATACATCCTGAATTAAATTATTTAACTGAAACTTAACTTGTGCACAAATTGTAACAGTAGCGGACATATCTCTCGCTTTCTTGATTGTAAGGTGTTCAACACGAAAGCGACGCAAACGTGTAGACGCGTCGATCATTGGAGACTATAAGATAGCAAATAAACATTCGCCATTTCGAGTCTAGGGGAGATGATTACGATCAACGGGACTGCCTTCCATTTTAAAAAGAAGAAACCCTTCTGAAGCGACATCCGCCACGAAGGATGTCGGAGATATACGATGCGTATTCAATTGCCAGACGCATCAACGACAAATATGAAAGGACCTCCTTGGTTGCTTCGTATATCAGGGAAATACGACACGGGAGTGCCACGACGGTAATAGGTATATCTGTCTTTGTCTTTGTGTGTGTGTATACATATATATATATATATATATATATATATAGAAAGAGAGAAAGAGGGGGGAGGGGAGAGGGAGACAGAGAAAGAGAAAACGTAGCGCAGGATGCAAAAAGTATGAACGGCAGAAAATTGTACTTGAGACGGTTGTTTGGAGTTTTATAACATCTTATTTGTAAAGTCAGTCAACGTATTGACCGGAGACAGACTTTCTTCAGAAAGGTCTGTCTCAGGCCGAAACGTCGACTGACTTCCCCAATAATATGTTATAAAACTTCCAAAAACCTTCCTAAGTACGTTTTCCTGCAGTTTTATATATATATATATATATATATATATATATATATATATATAGAGAGAGAGAGAGAGAGAGAGAGAGAGAGAGGGATGTGTGTGTTTGTGTGTGTGCGTGAGGGGGCGGTACGCTTTAATAGAGCGTCGCAGCGCTTTTTGTTAGTTCCCAGAGCTCCTTGTTTCGCCTCTAACGACATTTTGCTTTTGTTTTTTAGGTGACATAATAAAATACTTACCTACATGACGGACCCTAATTTAGGCGAAACGAAATAAGAGCAAAAACACTTCTGTTTGTTTTTCTGGTATTTTCACCGTAACATAGTTGTTCTTATTCGTATTTTTAAACCTCAATACACAAGTTTCTCCGACTAGATATCGAGCCTTTCGAGATTTAAAATTTCAGGCAGCTTTGATACAAAACAAAACATGACATTGCTTGCAAAGTATAAGTATTCTTAAAGAGTCATGTTTTATAAATTAGTTGTAGTTTCTCGAGAAATCTTCAGGCGTGCACTTTAACAATTGAAGAGAACGTTCACTGCATTATTTTAAGAAATAGCAGTGAAACACTCGGATTTTGAGAAGCCCAGCACGAAAAGCACCCGCCAAATTCCCATGTCGCTGAATTTGACATTTTTATTAAATGTGCGTATTGAACTTGATGAACTTTCATTATTTGAACTCCAATAATTCTCCCCTAGGCTAAAGTCGTCTGCAAGGAAGCTGGATCGGTCTCGATATGCGAACTTACGGTAAACGGCCCATCAGACTCTAAACTGCTATAGCGGAACCTTCCCGGCCGCAGATATTATAAAGCTGAATTATTTAAAACAAACATTTCAAACTGAATTTTCAATTAACGAAACACGTACCTGAACTATAACGAGTCCTGGCAAATTCGAAAGGATTGACACTTAGAGCTTCCTAGGCATCAAAATGTCCGCTGAAATGCCTCGGTATGACTCCTCAGTCGGATTATGTGCTTTCAAATTTCATTTCACGTGAACTTCGGAGGGGGACTTTGGAGTTTATTTTCCGCTAAAATTTCGCGGTTTATAGGACTTTATTTTTGTTTGATGCACAATTCTTTGAAATTCAGAGTTTAATTTTAATTAGTTGCCAATTTGTTAAAAAGTCAATATTTAAATAAGAAAGTTACGGACATAAAGGTACCTTAAATTCATCACAGCTAACCTGTATGGAATGATATTTCTGCAGCTGCATTTGGCATTGCCGCTTTGTCATTGTCAGTTTTAACTATCCCACGACAAATGAAGTGTTGCCTCGAAAACAGCAGATACTTTAAAATAACTAAACACCTGAGCGTAGGTTCTGGGAGGCATGTAAACCTCAGCTGCCCTCCTCCTTCATTTCAATATACGGGTTCATTGCAGCAACTGTTATAAATAAACAACCCCTACTTCCTCTAAGAATCACACAAATTGTATGTTTCAGACTAAAATTCAAAACAATAGCTTTGGTCGTGACCTAGAGGTACAATGACCCGTTCTCTCGAACGTACTTTGACGAGCTAAAAGCAACCTCTCTCGCCCCCTCCCCCCCCCCCTATTTGCAGTATTCCAGATAAAACAAAAATCTATAGTGTCCCTTTTTTATGGCCACTAAGCATGTGCTTTTATAAACTTTATTTGTAAAATACCATCGTTTTTACTTTTTTGTTTTTTCGTCCTGACCTTGAAATTTCCCGTTTTTTTAATATACCTCACTTGACGAAAATTTAACCCGCAAAGCTTTTTCAGATTTAAACGCGAAAACCTTCTAATTAGAAATCAGGGCGTGTTAGAAAATAAATATTGATGGAAACAAACATAGCGTGTCTTCGCAGTGAATCAAGTTAAAGTATCTAGAACTCCTACAATGAACATTTGTTGCGTTATACGTGTGAATTAATAATTGCTGTCTCGATACCTCTAACCGGTCATTTTTATTTTCCACAGTTTGAAGGCCTGGCATCAGTGCTGAATTTAGGGAGGGTATGTTGATGTCTGTATCCTAAGCTTTTTCCACATATGAAGTAAATGACTCAAAACAAAATTTTGCTCGCAGCCCTTGGACACGGTCCCGCTCATAACTAAATACACCAATCACAAAAATAAAAGAATGATAAAAAATACATTCATTAACCACGTACATCGATCAAACTCATTGTCCCGCTCACTAGAAGCTCTTAAGTGAGCCTGAGGGAAGCCACAGTAACGAGCATGTCGGTTTCATTTGACGCCGTATGTAAACGGGTACCGAAAGCTGCTATGTATTATCTGCAAAATCGCGGTGGCACGTCGTACATCTTGTGACCTCCACTGTATAAAGTTTACATATTTTATTAAGACTGATTGATATGCGGCGAATTATTGAAGGTTTTGTTTTGTCGCGATTACGGGACCTCATATCTGGTGTCTTCTGGGCACTAGTTGTGAGGCACTAATTTGTTTCTAATGCCGTCACACCCTGCCGCTCTTGATGGCAAAGGTTCCCCTGAATACTCTCAAATATGCGACGAATATGAAATCTTACTTAAATAAAGCATTTCTACAGAGTTAGGCTGTCGCTGGGATGGCTTTGTTGGTGAGATGACGATTAACGCCACACTGTTGACCTTGGAGGTGATATGCAAGGCTCACTCGATCTATGCCACTAGGTTTCACATAATCTACAGCATGCAAGAAATTAGCAATTCACATTTTCCTCCACCCGTAAATCGCGTTGGCCAGAGCTCTTTAGGAATCTGGCGGTGCCCCGGGCTGGCGCCTGTTTTGGGCTGGAACAAGACATCCCTGTTATTTCCCTTAGCGAAAAATATAATCTAAAAATATTACCTAGTATATGTTTAGTGCACTATAAGCATGGGAGAGTAATCACATAACTTCCAATGTACAATAAGTTTATAAGCCTCTCTGAAATCGGAGTATATTTAGGGGAGTATGCTTGAAGTATTTTCGCTATCGGTGTATATTCAGCACACTCAAAATAAGTGTACCTAACTTCAGAGTAATTACACCAGTCTATTAGTAGTTTTTAAAACTGCATATATAGGGCATTTGAATTATACGGCTGAAGTGCATCAATAATATATGTGAAGCGTGTGGAGCCTCTACTCAGCGTGCGCTTGGTGCTGCTGCGGATACACGAAGGTAAATATGGGCGGAAAAGGGTCGATCCTAAATACCTAAAATCAATGGTAGGGATGTCCCCGGTCGCCTCTACTTTTCATGATATAGTAGAAAGGGTGATATAAAATTAATTGGGCTAAATGTAAGGAGAGAAAAACAGTTGGGCAGAAATCCGCAAGCCTAATGTACGCAGATGATTGTGGTACTTTAGCAGATAATCGAGAAGAGATCAGAGAAATTCATTGAAATCGCGGCGTGGAAGGGGAGGCTCTAGGATTTAAAAGTGAGAGGTAACAAAATCCGAAATTATATTTTAGCGACATCAAGAGAGATCGTTTTAAGTTAGAGAACAGAGAGATGATGGTATGGTGGATAAGCACACTATTTGGGAGTGTGGATCAACGAAGGAAAGAAATACCTCGAGGAATATGAGTGACGTATTATTGGTGAGGGGGTCGGGGTAAAAGGAATTCGGACATTATGAAGCGCAGAGCGCTATGGAACTTCAATAGACATGAAGTGGTGCGGGACGTATGGAAAGTAGCAATGGTACCAGGATTTATGTTGGCAATGCAGTCGTGTGCATGAGTTCTGAACTTCCAGCAAAATTGGAGATAGGACAAAGGAGTATTGGAAGGATTGCTCTAGGGAAATATGAGAACACTCCAAACGAGGGAGTTCAGGGTGAAATAAGCTCGTTTGAGAGCAGAGAGACAGTGACTAAAATGAAGTGCCCAACGACTAACAGACATGGAGGACACGCAGTGGCAGATAAAGTTTATAAATACCGGTAAATGAGCAGTCAGAACACGAGCTGTACGAAACGGACACGAAAGCTGAGGATGAAATTCCTGCAGACCGGAAATGGTCCGCAGCTTTGATGAAAGCTAAGGATTAAATTCCTGCAGACGGAAATGGGGTGGAGCAAACGAGTTCAGTGGACACGGCAGTTAAGGAGGCAGAGAGATGGTTGTGGGAGGAAAAAAATGCAGGGAAAATCAGCTTTCACGATTTATAGATCACAAAGGCATATCGTAAAAAAAAAAGTTTTCGATAATTTAACAGGGAGCGCTCTCCTGTTTCAGACGAGAAGGGGAATCTAAGAACAAAAACGTATAAAGTCAAAATTGAAGACACAGATACAATATGCGCAGTATGTAAGGAGGAGACGGAAACAATTGATCATGTTATTCTATAATACAAGGAGCTTAGTCCGCCTTTCCGAAGGGGCGACAGACGTACTGGCGGCCGTCGGTTTCGCTGGAGGGGTAGAAGGTTAGATTATAAAAGAGTAGAGGCAACGACTAGGAGATTCGAGTGGGTGTGGAAATTTTCTAGGAAAAATGAACTAAGTACAACTAACTGGCACAGCTGGGGACGGGTGGACACAGCGAAATTGGGACTTCCTCCTTCGTGCGCTATTGAAAAATTTCGTTTGCACGAGAAATTTCTACGTCCAATAAACACATATGAATCATACAAGATATATAAGAACATATAAGAACCATTATAAGAATTATAACGATATATAAGAACATATAAGAACCATATATAAACCTGTGAAAAGTTTCTTATTATGGTTCTTATATGTTCTTATATATTGTATAATTATATATATATAGTTACTGGACACAAGAAGTTTATCATACAAATGGCTTTTTCACTAGGGTGGCTCCTGCCCAAAGTCTCAACCTGTCCCCCAGTTGGTCGGGTGCTATGTGACACTGACAAGGTTGAACCACAGGAAAATTGGCCACTTCCACGACGGGCGAAGGAGGCGAGGTGTAATGTTTTTAGTTTTTTTTGGCCTCTCCCTCCCAAACGTCTTCTGGCGGTCATATTCATGACTGGTGATACGAGAAAAGCATGGGTTGAGAGGGAAAAGGGAATCCAGGTTTTTGCT
>JABSTQ010007253.1:0-97582 GCA_013358835.2 Ixodes persulcatus
TGCGGCGTCGCTGGTAGTCCCGGCGTGTCAACCAGTAATCGATGAAGGTTTGGTGGAATGTAACCGCGGCAGCTATCTGCACAATAGTAGAGGCCTTTGCCATGTCCTCCTTCGCTGCAGTGTCTCCACCGTGGTCCATGCGAATCTTAGGATTCTCCAGTTATGAAATAGCTAGCCCGAAAATACGGCAAGCGAGGCAACAACCACAACAAAAAAAACTGTGACTGCCGATTAGAGACACGTTCTAGCCACCAGTCTACGGTAAATGGCTGTCGTCCGGCGTCCACGCCTGAATACTTCAAATAGGTCATTCTCTTCTCAAATATTTAGCAGAAAACCAGTGTGTTTTTGAAAATGAGGCAAACAAGCCGTGCTTCTTGAAACTTCCATGCGGTCTTTTCAACCACACGGATATATTAATTACATGGCCGAACAACCCAAACCGCCCGAGTTTGGTTAGAGTATTTAGTAAATTAGGTGGGGCATGTGAACTAGGATTACTGGTTTTCGTTCTCTAGTTTTCTACGTAACAAGACCCTCCTCACTAGCGCAACAAAAGCTATTGCCAGCACAGTCTTTAAATGCATATCTTCCTCTCTTTTTTGTGTTTTGTTTCTTTATTTGGGGCATCGTTGTCGTTTATCATTCCCGCGAACATGGTTCGAGATGTACCATCCCCTATGTCGACGAGAATGAGAAGAAAATATTCGCAGAAGCTTTCTGACAGTGCACAACAGGAGGAAACAGAGACAAAGCGTTTACTTGATTTTTGGCGACAGCGACGTTCGAGGAAAAAAAATATTGCAGTGAGTGTCTGCAGGTCGTCTATTGTGTGGTGTCTTCGCGGTACAATAGCGATTGTTTTTTTTTGTTTTTTTTTTTGTGACCCAAAAAAGAAGGAGGCTGTCATTCGAAGCGATCAGTGTCCACATTAGAAGCGAAGACTAACATACAAACAAGTTTATTCGCCTATTTAGGCAAAAACAAAAACGTTCTAAAAAGAAGAAAACGCAGTTGCGACGTTTTGAAATATAAAATCGTTTGGCTGTGGGGTTTGGTTTTTAAAGTTTCGCGATGGAAATTATGGTTACAGTCAGGCGCTCGGAGTTTCTAACGATCATGTTGCACGACACAAAAAGTCTGTGCTGCTTACAGTTTACCGGTCGTTGAAGTTAATCGCGAATCTGGTTTAGCAAAAATTGCAAGAAAAAACAGTTCGGACTGTTCACAACTGGTTTAATGTTTTCATTACGATGTTGGTATTAACAGACGCCAAGGCGGCAGTGTGACACCTACATTGTATTAGCACGAGGCTAAGAAAACTGATTAATAAAACGAACGATTTTACATTACAGGTCGTAGATGTGTACAAGAACATTGGGAAAGCAACAACGTGACAAGAGCAGGTCGCCATCTTGCCTTTTCTTGTTTTTTTGTTGTTGTTGCTTTCCGGTTTTTTTAACATTACCAGCACGCGCTATATTGTAGATGTGCACACATCTGCTATATAAGGGGCGAGTACTACCGTATGTGTTTGATAATTGGTCGACCTTTTTATGAACAGACCGGCATGTCGACTTTCCTGGAGAACCGACGGAGACCAATCGTTAAGATCTAGAAAAGGAGCCGGCGAACGGCAAAGCAGAAACAGCGCCTAAACAAAAAAAAAAAAAGCTATTCACACGTATTTTTTTCTGCGTTCTGATGTTATCGGTACCTCGTCATTTTCCGGGATTTCTCTATAATCGCAATGACTGGCTCTTCTTAAGCGTTGCAAAGAAATACACGTGCAGCCATTGTTCATAAACAGGTCGACCTGTTTTAGAATACATATGGTAGTGCCTGCACATCGCGAGTTCTTTAATGATTTAAATTGTCTAAAATTCTCAACCCTTGCTCGCATTATTTGGGCACTGGAGCATGTCTTAAATAATAATTCGAAGACTTCAATTGGGAGGGCAAGGATTACTGCCGTGTTCGCCATCGTTATCGGGGAACAGTGCGCCGTCAACAATCAAACTTAAAAAGCTATGTTCGAATAAAAAAAAATCTGCTGCACTTACTGATTTGTTTAAAAGGCGTTGACAGTGACTAAGGAAAAATAATTTGTAAACAGGCAGCGGTCATAAAGAAAACAGGACTTCGTGCCTTGCTGAAGTCGAGAATAGCTCTTCAGAGAAAAGAGAGTTTTCCGGTCTCAAGGAGGTTTTTAGGAAAGTTGTGAAGAAAAAACAAGTGTTAAAAAAACAAATTCAAAATGGAAAGTACTTGGGTTGTCTCTGAGGTAGGACAGGTGCTTAATCTAATTTTTCCCGATATTGCTATGCCTGCTAAGTGACACGCCAGATGCATATATCTACCCGGTTGACGGAAGATACATACAGTTGTAAATGGAGAATGTTCCAGCGAGAGGTTTCGGCTTAATTAGTCGGTGTGATTGGAGTCAATCATGGTTCATTGTTGATTTAAGGATCATAAGCTGGGAAAAGCGGGAGGTGAAAGTACTGAAGAGAGCCGCGAGGAGACGCGACGTCGTGTGTATTTTGAATAGAGTACTCAGCACAAGATATATTAAGGTGAATACTTGATTCAATGAAAATATCAGTTTTAGTGGGCATTCTAACTTAACTTAAAGCTTCGGTTCAACTACCAGTGCATTACGCTGCTGTGATTATCGTGCACCGGTGTCACCTTTGTTTATTCTGCTTTCCTTTGAAGATCGCCACATTAGTCTGCATGCTTGTTTGTCGTTCCTAGTATTCTACTGCTGCGACTCACACGCACAGATGTTCGTTTTTATAATATCACAATTCTGTGACTGCTGTATAAGTCCTGTGTTACCCCCCCCTTCTCCTCTGTATGAGCTAGTGTGCGCGCTCTGCCTATTAAGTAGGCCTATCGTATCTTCGGCTAGACTTGTACATTTTACGAGCGCTCGTGCATAGCAGGCCCTCTTAATGGGGCCCTGAAACGATATTTGTATGGAATATGTTTCACTTTACACGAGCTCATACCCCATTCACGCGATCACAAAGGTCCCTTTAGCTAAGGGAAATTTATGGTCGGCTGCAAATCATTTCGTTATCCTCCGCGCAGGGTGCGTGCTCGAGACCCAAGAGCGCTGGCTGATTCGCCGATCGCAAAGGGACCTATGTTAAAGGCTCCCCTATGCTGTCCATGCGAATGGGGTATCGCTAGTGGAACCCAAGTATACTCGCACGCAACGCCACTTACCAAGAAACGTTTTTGTTCCGGTGTCATTTTAAAAACAAAAGCAAGCGGTTTCTTTAAATCTCTCTTTCGCAAAACTTGGTGGCGTAGCTGGGGGTTGCAATGTCTGCACAATATCCCCCGTGGCGATTTTTGGATGTGGCTTATAGGTTGAACCCGAGCAATGCGGGAGTACTCGATTTGGGCTCGTGATAATCAATAGCTCGACAGGCATTCGGGTGGTGGCTCGTGTCCAGTCGCTGCAATGACGACAATAGGCGAACGATAACTATGTCTGGAACTCGGCGCGTGTTCTGTGCTTTCCAACCCCAGCGCGTGGCTGTGATAAACATTGACGACATATATTCGGCTTCAGATCGCGTGTCCGCTTGTTGTGGCTGCGAGTTGAGAGGGACAACGCTGCTCGTTTTTCTTTAATTTTTTTTGCGACTGATACTTCGTGTGGTGAAAATGAATGCCTATTGCAGCGGTCATTATCTCCGTGGATTCGTTCTAAACGGTATTTGCGCAAAGATTTAAAAAAAAAAAAAATATTTGCATCGCTTCTTAACGTGCTGCTCCACTATTGTAACTTCTTTTATCGAGATTGCTCTGGAACGGACGGAAAAATCCGCCGTTGGATAGGGAGCGATTCAAATACACGCTATGATCGCTCCTTTAGAGCTGTAAATGCTAGCGCTTGCTTGCGCGGCACTAGCTGCGTGGCACTTCACTGGCAGCATTTTCTCATTTATGCTGCATTCCTACTGGCGTTCGAATCGCAACCGCTAAGCGGATCAGCTCGTTTTCATCATCAAATGCGCGTAAAACTTTGGTGAAACTGCACTGAATCATTAGGCAACCGCGTTCGCAACCGCTTCGTGAACGCGGTTCAACCGCTCTCGTGAACGAGGCATCACAGCGGAGACACCATAAGCCTGCTGGGGCATAATAACTTTTAGCCGTCTAAGCAAACACGCAATGAAATTAATTGCGTTAATCTCGCTTTGCTTCTGCTCGTGAAAGACCTGTCGCGAGTGTGAAATGAGCTGGAGTCGGGTCGTCCCTTACAAAAATTTTTAATGAATTTCATTTGAACGTTTATGGAGTATCTTTTCGAGTCTCAGTAGAAATGCAAATGAGTTTTGTAACGAATCCGTAAGGAGTTTACGAAAACTATCGGCCACCGCGTTCCAATTGAAGTTTCGACAAAGCTACCGCATAAAGTTTCTAATATATTTCATATGAATATAATTTGAAAGTCTATTGACACCGTTTCGAGTCTGTGTTGAAAAACAATTGATTTTTTGTAACGAGTCCCTAAGGAGTTTACGAAAACTATTGGCCACCGCGTTTCAATTAAGGTTTTGCCGTTCCACCTCATAAGAATTTCTAATACATTTCGTTTGAAAGTCTAGATACACTGCTTCGAGTCTCTGTTGAAAATCAAATGTTTTTTTCTACCGCGTTGTAACCGAGGTTTTGACGTGCCATCTCATTAGGTATATTCCGACGAGTCGGAATATACCTAATGAGAGGGCCCATCAAAACCTCAATTGCAACGCAGCAGAAAAAACATTTGATTTTCAACAGAGACTGAAAGCAGTGTAACTAGACTTTCAAATGAAATGTATTAGAAATTATACTCCTAGCATGGGTTTCTAGATAGAACTCTCAGAGGGAAGACGACAATAGGTTGTATGATATGTTGTCTGGATGTAACCGCTGTTTTGAGGGAAGGGGAAAGTGAGTGCAAGTGTCACTTCTATGTTTGCCTATATACTCATGCAGGGTTCAGGAAATGCCTGCATAAAACCGTGGGAAGGAGCAATAACTGGTTTATTAAAAATGTGAAATTCGAGTCTATGGTACACTGCCTTCGTGTCCATGGCGAACCTTGTACTGCCTTCGTGTCCACGGGAGACCTTGTACTGCCTTCGCGTCCACGGGAGTACTGGTAACCTAAAAAGATGCACAGTTACACATTGATCTGTTCATCTAAACTTCAATGTCCGAGCAAGGTATCCTGTTCACAGCGCAGCAGTACCTCAGTGCTGAATCAGTATTACAAACCGGGACATCGGTCTTTTGTATGAAAGGCACACATGATACAAGCCATGGAAGTAGCACCGACTCGTTGCCTTAAAGATTCCTATGGGACTTACTATTTCATGACTAGCTGTCTTAAAAATCATCACAGAAAAGCAACAAGCGTTTCACATAGTCATGTAAGTGTTCTTAACGGCCTGGATTACTTAGTTTTTAAATATATCAATTATGTACTGAAATAAAAAATAAATTGTGAAACCCTTTTTCCTCATAGAAATGCATTAGAAAATCTAGAAATATATTTTTTTTAAATAAATGCGGCGCTATAACCAATTTCAGACAAATCCACATTGTGGCAATCGTATTCTGGATCACTGACGTGAAATAACATTTTCCAAAAATTAAGTTTCAGAGCATTTGTTCACGAAACTGTCACGACAAACTAGCTAGTTCAGCTAGTTTGCCCTGGATGGCGCTAGCTGTCTAGAAAGAGAGTCTTTTTGTAGTTTGCTCTTGTCGCTGTAGTATATTCTTGTATTCTTGACATGAGGCTCCGCCCACGCTCCTCCTTGGTTTTACGGCTTGTGTTGACCGTCGAGCTGAATGTGTGGCGCGTTTCGCCGTTCCCGTCTCCCCACAGCGTTTTTTTTTTTTTTTTGTGAGGGGGGTTGGGGGGGGGGGGAGGAAGGGGGGGTCGCCTTATGAGCTCGGTCCCGTGCGTCTCGGGGCAACGGGCTGGTACTGCGCTCGTATGAAGGGCGCCAAAGTGAAGGGCCTCGTGCCCTTGTCAGCTTGACCCAAAAACGGGCGCGTGGTTGCTTGCTTGTTGCTAAGTGGAGGTCGATAATTTTGTGCATCAGTCGCTGCGTAGAGAAATGTATGCCTTGTGATCAGGGCCTTGTGAAAAAAAGTATATTTTTGAATATAAATTCAGTGTATGCGACTGCGCGGAAGTGTTCGCTGAGCCCAGTGTAGTCCAGACCTTTTTTACACAACCATAGATACTAAATACGGTTAAATATTTGGCGGCAATCATGTTGTTCATTAAACGACGTTTCATCGGCTAATCAGTATGTCAACGCAGCAATGTTCCATCGACAAATCTTTTAGTCTGAACGAGACTGCTTCCTTTCGTTTCATGGACACAATTTGGAACGTTTCGTTGAAAAATATGTTTTCTTGTACGCGTGTGCGCGTGCGTGTGCGCGAGTTGCGGGTGCGTGCTAGCGCCTACATTAGTGTGTGCGTAATATGTGACGGCGCTTACACGTGCGTTCGTGCGAAAGCGTGCTTGCATGCGTATGTGAGGGTACGCATCCGTGTACGACCGTGAGCGGGCGACCATACATGCACGTGCATGCACATTGGGAACACGGTACTCGAAGGATTCTGAAAAGTGGTAGTCATGCCAAATTTGTGCGCCGCAGATGGCTGTTCAAACGGTCGACTGAGGACCAGTAATCGTTCTTGTTCTTTGACGACGAAATGAGTGGACGTCCGACTTTAGTGAAAACCAAAAATGGTGCTGTTTATTTTCTCCTTCTTGGGGAGCATCCCCCGCGAAGGAACCGGTTCCAGGGTCGCTGCCGCTTTCCCCTCGGCATTTCCACCGCGTCCCTGTCGAACAGGGACAGGGCCTGTCCTTCGGCAACGCGCCGCTCTCGTCTCGCCCGTGCGAATGTTGCTCACAGCTTTGCTGCTCGGATCCAGCGGGCCGCTCGTTGCCGGCGCGGTCACCGTCGGCCTCGGGTGATGTCGAAAAACGCCACACACGTACTCCCGTTCCGTTGGTGTTAGGTCACTGAACGGAAGCCCGAACAGAACTCGCTCGCGAGAGTGGCATTGTCGTCCATGTTGACAGATCCAACGAAACAGTCGCGCTACCGCGGTGCTATAACCCACCGCGGTAACCAGTCTCGATCTCCTAAATGCTACCGATACCGACTATTCACTTATGACGTCACTTCCTACGTCACCTCCGTTTTCGGAGGCCCAGAAATGAGAATGGAGATAGTTCAGTTTCGGTTTCTTCAGTTCATTTGTAGGCACAGAAATATGCGTCACAAATGTCTACAAAAAATTGGGCAGTATGCCAGGTTCCCAAGAAGCCTAAAAACACCATTTAAAAAAAATAAATAAAATCGCCTTCATTGTCCCTTTAAATGGGAAAGTGAGAGCAAAAAAAAACAAAAAAACAATTAGGTCAAGAGATAAATCTATAAAGTTGGCATCACTAGCCAAACCAGTGGCACCACTAACTAGCACGTTCCAGGGGCTTCTTTTTCCTTTCCCGTAAAGTGTCGACAAGGCTCACGCGAAAGAGGGGGATAGCCGCTTCGTTCCCTCAAAAGAGCCCCCGACTTTCCCCGATCCTCTGTGCCTTTGGACGAACTCTCAAGGTCGCCGGAAGATGATCGCGGGAGAGCGCACCCTCCCCCCCCCCCACCCCACCCCCGTTCCTACCCTATTTACAACACCACCCCGTTTCAAGACGTCACAGTCCAAGCGGCGAGGATTGGTTAGACTGGTTGTCTGTCAATTTGTCCCCACCCCTCTTTTTTTGCGTGTTTTTACTTCCTCCGGCCAAACTCCAGCGCCATCTATGAGAAAGAGCGGACATGACGGTACCGGGTGAGTCCCCCTTAACAGGGCTGAGTTAGCGCTGCACTGTATGTGTGAACCAGCCTTAAATGCAGAAAGTCACATTTAAAATACCTACATTTTTGCTCACCCAGGCACTTAATTTTCACACTACCTTGACAGTTTAATGAGTGGCACTGATAACATTGTCAGGGGTAACATGGTGCAAAAGTATATTTTGCCCCCAGAGTCTGCGAGAATCAATCTCTCATTGTTTTTGCCGCCGCAGTGCAGTCTTTTATTTTGGCTTTTGACA
The DNA here is from genome assembly GCA_013358835.2 of Ixodes persulcatus. Taxonomy (NCBI): domain Eukaryota; kingdom Metazoa; phylum Arthropoda; class Arachnida; order Ixodida; family Ixodidae; genus Ixodes; species Ixodes persulcatus. The sequence continues at coordinate 8,156 of JABSTQ010007253.1, forward strand.
AGGTCTACCAAAGATAAGCGAGCAGATGTTGTCGCTTATGAAGTTTACCAAATTTGAACATAGAGAAGCTATGACTTATAAGCATCTCGAAGAATTAATATAACAATTTGGGCCAATTGGTTTATGATCGTAGACAAGCCAGTGTTTTACGCCCACTTCTTGCCTCTGTGTATTTTTCTTTTGTGTTTGTTTACTATTTTGAAAAAGTATTTTTAATCACAATGGACAGGAAGAAAACGGTAATAGGGTTCTATGCGGATCATAAAGCAATGCTCCGAATGGGTGTGTATCAACTGCAGCTTTCATAATCGATGCAATACACAGTTTGAATTATTGGGAGGATCGAGACATCAGAGGCTGAATTCAAAAAGCAAACTTACGATAAAAAATTGCATATGACAAAATTCGAGAAGAAATCCGTATTAATGAAACAGAATTGTCGCAACTTTTGTGTGACTTACAACGGAATATTACGACATCATCCAAAGTGTCTTACAAACTTCTTAGGGCAAACATGACCACACGTCACGACCAGCAACGTAGTTAGAAGTGTTGGCAAGAGGCATGTGTTTTGCGCACTGTTCGCATGCATCCCTGCTTGAAGCAGCATAAGGACAACGCTAAACTACACCCGGATGATTCAGCCGACGAGTCTGCCGAGCTGACTATCCTGCCGGTTAGAGCTAACGAGGTGCAGGATTGCGATCAACGGCAAATGGATCCTTCACCTATGAATGGCGTAAACCTCATTTGTTGATCACTAGTGCCCCCTCATACTTCAGTTGTGATTTTCGAAGTGGTGGGCAGCTGTGCGACTCTACCACACAAAAAGGCACATTCCTGACTGGATGTGCCTTTTTAATGCGAAAGCATTGTATGTTCATGGAACGGAAAATCCGGCGGCTTTAACCGAGTGGTACCAAATGCCAACAGAGGAATAAAAGAAAGAATAAAATGTGCTTCCACGGCTGAAATTCGAACACAGTGCTGCTGTGTGAGAGCAGGGCATGCTAGCTGCTGTGCTATCTCAGCCGCTTCGGAATGCGGCATTACTCTCCCCTCAAAAAGAAGCTTGTCCCATTACGGCAAAAGACGGCATCGGCATTGATGTGCCCGAAAGATGGTCATAAAAATATGTCCTTGGTTCGATGACATCACACTTCACGTGACGATATGACGTACCATAATGTGTGACGCCACATGATGTAACGCAAAAAAAAAGATATTACAGGGGCACTTAGGTATCCCTACGTAAATTGAATGCGAAAGCATCGCCATTCCTAACAACACAGGAAAAAAAAAAAAGGAAGTGTCGTTAGGAATGGCAATGCTTTCGCATTCAATCCACAAAGGGATACCTAGTGCCCCTGTAATTTTTTGTGTGGAGTAGAGCTCAAATAAACGCCGTATGGTGCAGTACATCTACGATTAAGTTGCTGCTAGTCGTGAGGCTTAATGTTTTGCACCAACAATACCGTAGAGTTTTTCCTCGGTTGCGGCGAAGCGCCACTGCGCTACGAACTTGTTAGAAATTTCTGCATATGTGACCGCTTTCTTCTGGAAAGCTATGGCGACCTGCCACTCACTTTTGGCCAAAGAACAGTGAAAATACCAGATGTGAAAACAGCCATAACAAGCATTAAAGAAATCAAGATGGGGGTCATAGCATTGGCTTCCCATTGTGGCGAGACTATACTCGCGGTCAGCTTTCTGTGGCAATGCAGTCAATGCTAGGGGAGAGGGTGCACCAACCGCTGTACACGCGCTTTCCTCCTCTCTTCGGATTGCCACAGAAAGTTGACCGCGAGTATAGCACAGGATTTCTGTTACTACCGTTTATAAGACAGGAGTCGACTTTTTCTGGTCTATCTTGAAATCAAAGTTTGGTCCGGTTAATTTTGTAGCAGAAGGCCCGTGCTTTCCTGTTCGTGGGGTCATTTTCTCGGTTCAAAATATGATGCAGAGTCATTCCCATAAAAATGCATGGGTGCCCGCTAGGACTCTTCGAAATGATTAAATTAACCGAGGTCGCGCTATACTCTGTTGCAACTCTAGAATAGCAGAAGCCCCTCCCACAAAGCCCTTCACTCTTTTTAGTAAGCAAACACTAGAGAGGAGGAGAGCCGAGAGGACACCGCCAATCATGGCAAGCAAAGGGAATAGTGGGAGGGGCTTCTGCTATTCTATAGTTGCAACGGACTATAACAAAAGTTTACAGTACCATGAAAACAAAAAGACCAAGCATGCAGAGAAATTCACAGGAAGTGTAGCAGGGACAGAAGAGAAAAAACTGCAGCTGCAATATTTACCCTTTAAATTTTCCTCGACAGCACAGCAGAGACGACATGCTGGTTGTCAGTGCCTGGAGGGCCACCCCCTTGTACTTGGCACATGTAGTCTGAAACAAACCACAAACAAAAAATTAAATGCATGGACAATCCGCACATGCTGTTATTTTGCTTCACTGGCCGCTGCAGAGAAAGCAAGCATGCACACCGTTGTCCAACCATGTCAACTGCTAGCTGAAACTTCCTGCCGCCAGGATTAAGATATTGCTTGCGCTATAAAAACAATTACACACTACCCAGCTGGCACGCTGAAAGTTCAAACATTGAAGAAACTAGCTCATAAAACTTCAATGCAAGAGCTAGACCTTGTGGACGGTACAAAAAGTATGTTCAGTCTAAACCCTGGTGCACTGCAAGGCTGCTTTACCTCAGCCAGTTTGGAACATCTGCAGTTTCATTCTCTTGAAGATATTATGCCTGAAAATTAATGTGACAATTTAACTGAATTAAAATTTTTTAATCGACATCTGGCCTAAGTATACTAGTGGGTTAATTCCTAACTCACCATAATTTTTTTCGGCATCCCGAAGGCGTCGCTTCAGGGTTCAGTTTTCATATTGGATCCACCTCACCATCACAGCTGCAGCCACGCTGAAATGTTTGCAAAGTTTCAGGCAGGGTAATTAAAAGTCGGCAGTTTCTCTCGAACATTGCTGTCACAAATTTTCTTTTTTGTCATTTTGTCCTGTTTAAGGGTGGTTCGGGGCGGGGGGGGGGGGGGGGGGGGGGGGGGGGTTCAATTGCAATCCTCACGCACGTTTACCTGAGCGCCAAAGGCATGAGCTCGGATGAGACTAATGCCGGCCAAGCTTCAAACCAATGGGAAGAGGAAGACGAGAAGAAGGAAGTGGGACTTGGAGCGTTTCGGGTTGACCAACCACGAACCCGTGACAACCGCATAGGTCATTCAACACACGACCCATACCACTCAAACACTGTGTCGAACTGTATTTTTAAGTCAGTCCCACTTCCAACGGTGTACGAACAGGGGCATTCATTTCGTGACATGCCTTGAAATGAATCAAAGTGACGCAAGCTGGGAACACACTGCTGCTGCTTCATTTAGGAATAACTGCGGCCCTCGGCTTGATCACATCACAGTTGCAAAATGAAAGAGAAAAAAAAAAAAAAAGACACAGAAAGGAACAACTGTTTATCAAAAATTCTAACAGACAAATGTAAACCCAGTTCAATTCCAGAAAGTCAGGGGACCAAAGTTTGTCCTAACAGTACCATCCAGTCCACTTCCATAACTTCAAAACAAAAAATTGCTATCCTCTTGAACAATTTTGACTGCAAAGGAATATTGGCTCTGCATGAACCGAATTCCAAGGAAGTCTAACTTCTGAAATGTAATGAAGTATGATCAATGAAATCAATTTATAGTTGAATGACATCAGTACACTGCTAGACCAATAAGACATTTTCTAAAGCAACGAACTGAAAGTAGAATTAGGAATTCAATAAGTGCTCTGTTGACATAAGCTACACTTTCTCGGGCCATACACAAAATGAGTGGCAACTTTTCATTATGCTACGCACAGATACAAACATAAGGAGGGATAAAGCAAACCTAACTAGCTTAAAAAAAAAGTCTAGCTTAACGAGCAAACGTGTGCAGAGAAAATAGGGAGTTTTAGACCACCGGGCGCTACTTTATCGCGCGTTACGGAGGGCAAAATAGCGAGGATTGCGGCGAAGAGTTTTAGAATAGCGTTTCTCTGCCGGGGACCCCCAAAACGCAAGCATCTCGCGCTTAAAACGCCACCAAGATGTCGCGACAGCTTTTATGTGGAAGTTAGAACGTTATATCTTGAAAATTAAACAAGTGTTTCGTCTAGAGTAACAGTTTTATAGTTGTTTTATACTCAATGCTGTATGTTTTGTTTTTGTCACTGCCAGGCTGCTCTGTTGTACTTACGAAGCCCAGACGATCCACTACCCAGGAATGTTTACATTTCTGCCGCGATCGTAAGTAGACGCGCTTCGATAGCTTTGAGCTGTGACTCCAGCGATCCGTGGCGATCCAGCGATCCGCTTCGACCATACCGACCGCGCCGAGTGCGACTCACGCACTTCCCGCGCGGGCGACGGCGTCGAAGACGCGATCAACAGAGATGTCGTGGGCGCCGCCTTTTGCGGTACCCACGCTATTTTCGAGAAATAACGGGCCGAAAGCTCGAGTCCGAATGCTTGTTTTGGGTCTGCGCATGCACAGCAGCGAAGACGTCATTTCTTTGGGGTTGCGGACGTTATTCTAAAACTCCCTAGTGTTCACTTCTCGTTCAAGGCGTCCACTTACAATGCAAACAAAGAAGCAAGCTTACCAACTGCGTCGAGTTGCTCGTTCTGTCTCGTCGCCGGTCTTCCGCGCTCTTCTTGAACATAATCATCACAAGACGAAACTTCACAGATAGATAAACTTGATTAAATTAGCACATTTCCATGTCTAAAGGCATTTCCATCCCGCAAAACACATGTACCCAACGCAACGGCAACGGTCTCAACGGTCGCGAGTGAAAACAAAAAAAAAAAAAAAAAAGAACTGGTGTCGCCGTTGTCGCTACCGATGGGGCGTCGAAGACGCGATTCTGACAATACGAAACCGAAAGCGGTAAAAGTTATACTGAAACCGAAACTGACCAAATCGCGATAGAGGGGTGCCGTAAATATGTCTTTAGAAACTTAGGAGTAAAAGAGGGTGAATACAGTTATTATTATAAGCACAGGAAATAAATGTGGAAATCACAATTAGTGCCGACGCGCTATTAGTTTCGGGTGCAATGCAGTAGGGAGAAAATTTATTTTTTTATTTTTTGGGGAGATTACTTTTAATTTACACTCAGCTTACAGTATTTTTTTAGTAAATTATTTTTACTAATAAATTATTAGTAAATTACTAATAATTTACTAATATTATTAGTAATTATTAGTAAATTACTCATATTTACTAATAATTATTAGTTATTAATAATTACTAATAATCAGTAGTAATTATTAATAATTACTAATAAATATTAATTATTAATAATTAATAATTATCAATTATTAATAATTTTTAATAATGTTAATGATTATTTTTATTAATAATTTTTGCAGCCTGGGCTCCATTTTTGCCGTCCGAAAATTTTGAAAAATAAGCGTAACACTGTCGCATAATTAACTGACTATGTACTTTTATACATGCTGGAATTCTAGCAATACATTCTTTGGACGTGGAACAGATATTTGCATCATACAGCCCAGGCTACATTACACATGCATCAAATGGGCCGGTGTATTTCTGACAGGGACTATTTTTAACTCAGTTGGATGTCTGACAAATATATGAGCTTCGTCCAAAAACAACTTTCCAAAAGCACAGAAACGTGTTCCCATTGATCCGATTCTCAATTGTTGCGTCCAATATGCATTTACATCCTCCTGACAGACATACGTCTAATTGGTTCCTATAGCTCAAATATGCATGCACAATTGGCCTAGATTTTCTGTTTGGCAAACAAAACATTTCGTTTGACTGATAAAAATTCCTAATGGTCCGATAAAGTCCCTATGGGAGCAGTCCAACCTCCTATAGGACCAAAAGGTATGCCTATTGGCATTCCTATTCCTCTTTTATTTTCATGTGTATTGAATTCAAACAAAATGACAGCTCAGAGTTAATTAATCAGCCTAGTGTGTATTTCGTCTTGTTCTTACCGATTTTTATTCTGTGGAAACTTGGGATTATGTTTCCGTGAGACTGTGTGAGAGTTGGATTAAATTTTTGCGTGGTATTAAATCAACAGTTGCTACTTATAAATGATTTGAAAAATGTTCTAAGCAGCACTCTGTATTTGTAATATTAAACAGCAGTGCTTCCCAAACAGTGAGGCGCGAACCCCAGGGGTGTCGTGACTGATCTAGCGAAGTCGCAAAACAACTGCTGGCTTGTTTCTTTTTTTTTCCAATGGTTTTAAATTTGTTAACTTTTATAATTACCTGTATTACCTGAGAAACTAAATTTCAGAGTCAATTTCAATATGTTACTGCTAATGCACTGAGATGGTAAGACTTGTGGTCTAGCGAAATGCGAATGGAGGAGGGGGCGGGGTCGTGGCAGGATATATTTTACATTTTAGTGGATTACGCGCGTAGGGAAGTTTGGGAGCAGATGCTGTATTGAGTCATTATGTCTATCGCTGTGTCATTTTGATCGCCCGAGACAGTGTGCTAGTTGAGAATGGGAGTAATTGAATATGTATTGATTTCATAGAAGGGTTAATAAATGGTTAATAAATATGAGAAGTTATTGGATTGCAATTTTGAACATTACTTTATTTGAGGAGAATGTCTTCTGAATAGCAGGCAATCTGCATTAATGATTATCTTCACCTTTACCTTTATCGAATTCCTCCACTGTGGATCAGCTGATGTCTATTGGGTGCCTTATGGTAGAACTCACTTGAGTATCTATGGATAAACTCAAAAGAACTGATATTGCATTCTTAATGATAATACTCATTTGCATGAGTAATCAGTACATTTATGAACTCAAAAAGAATGAATATTGACTGGGGAACGATAAAACTCGTTGGAATTTGTAATGAGTAAACTCAAAAGAATGGATATTGAGTCGGTAACGATAAAACTCATTGCAATTTTTTTAATGAGTAAACTCAAACTAATGGATATTGTGTTCTTAGTGATAACACTCATCTGAATGTGTAATGAGTAAACCCAAAAGAAATTATATTGATTGGGTAACGATAAACCTCACTTGAATTTGTAATGAGTAAATTCAAAAGAATATATATTGAGTGGGTAGTGATAACACTCATTTGAATGTGTAATGAGTAAAATCAAAAGAATAAATATTAGTTTTGTAATGATAAAACTCATTTAACGTTGAGTTTCTTATGAGTTTCATTTGACTCTATAAAAACTCATTAGAAGCTCAATTGAAACTCATTGTTCATTTTTGTAAGGGTCCTGGGAGTCCAAAAAGCGCAACATAGCACCCCAGCAGCTCGTACCATGGAGGCCCTAGGTGCCGCGTCTAGTGAACATAATAATGTGATGAGTATATACATGCATAATGACAGCGACATGGATTGTTGGTATTGGGGAGGATGGCAGTCCGATTCGCAGAAGTACAGATTTCGTGGAAGCGGGTTGGGCGGGTCAGCAGTGAGCTGGGGGGCTATGTTGCGCTTTTTGGACTCCCAGGAGACTAGGGAGAGGGAAGTGACGTCAACAACGCAGCAAATGCAGATTGGATGTTGATTTTGTTTTCTTCTGTCAACATCCAATCTGCGTTTCTCTAGTCGTTGACGTCACTTCCCTCTTCCAAGTCTCCTGGGGGTCCAAAAAGCGCAACATAGCACCCCAGGGGGATCTGGCACGCCGTTCGATCGGTGCATGAAGGAGCCCCCGGAACATGATGGCGCTGTTGCTCACTGGGGTCTACTGCGGTCGAAGCAGGCTCCAACGAGGTAGCCCAGTCAAAGTAGAAGCTGTCGCTTCTGAGGAACCAGGGCTCAGATTGAGGCACCGTCGTCGCCCGGTGTGTCATCCTCTCAACGTCGTCGTCGTTGTGTTCTTTATTTATACTCGAACGGCCAGCGGCGCGCGCACCGGGCACTGCCTTTGAAGGAAAAAGCCGGCCTCAAAATCAAGAACCACAACCACCACCACCATCATCATCATTTACCGCCCGGTAGCCGAGACCTCCCCGACGATTGATGGCTCTCGCCAAGCCCAGAAAAGCTTTCCGCTCCGAGGCTAGTGTATTTTCGAGGAGTGGAATGTATTCCCCAGTGAAGCATTTGGCCGTCGTAAAAAGGAGCTCGCCCCCCTCCACATACTTTAGAGGAGCGTAAATCCCTCCAGTGCTTTAGAGTAGCGTAGAGGAGCGCAAACGGCTCTGGAGTAGCGCAGGAGTAGCGTAGAGTTCCTGTATAGGAAGTATTCACTGGCGGCCATAGCTGTGTGCACGACTGCTGAGCGCGTGCTGATGGCGAGCTTCCACAGTTCTTTTGTAACGTGCATTTCGCACCCTCAAGATTGCCGGTCTTAGCAACCTATTACTGTGGGCTCGTTCAGAGCATGCGCTCTAGACATCACCCACAAATATGGCGCCCAGTGAATATTCCTTATAGGCTCCCTACGGGAGCCAGAGTTGCGCGTTTGATTCCACGTGCCGCGTGCCGCCCTCGCCGCTATTCGCCGAGATCTGATCACGTGAGGAGCCGTATCAAGTGTCGTGCAGCAAAGTAGACGTTGCACGCGCCCCGGCGTACGTTCCCCGGCTTTTGAGCGCGGCGCTGCTATTCGCTGAATTCAGTCACGTGAGGAGCTGAATCCACATGCCATGCAGGGTGATGCCATCGTTTGTAGTACCCGATGCCGACAGCACGCGCTCACAGGGAAAATACAAAGAAATCGCAGGAAACAAAATGTCGCCGTAGCACAGTCAGCGTCACGAGCGCGTGCAGGAACACGCTCTTTCACGCGCTTGAGAACAAAAAATAAAAATAAGCGTTCGAAACAAAATGGCCAGATGTCATCAATGCCATGCATGAACGCGCAACTCTGGCTCCCGTAGGGAGCCTATAGACCTTTCCAATGTTTACAAAATCACAGTCCAGCGTGCGATCTTCACAGTCCAGCACGTGCGTGGTCGTCGCTTCGGAAAGCGAGCAAAGCACGCGCCATATGCACGAACGCTCAAAATGGCACCGGCCAGAAGCTCGTTTTTGGAAAGGTCTATACAGGAACTCTAGAGTAGCGCAATCATCTCTCGGCGACTAGCGGCGAACGCTCGGACTCGGTTCCAGCTCCGGTCACAAATGCATGGGGAACGCGAGAAAATCGTTTTTTCTTCAATATTTTGGGGACGTACCGAACGACAATAGTTTTCCACATAATAAAGGAACATTTTACACTAATTTGCGCTACGTTGTGTGCCACGTAAGTACATAAAAAAATGCCTGAGCGGTATCATACAGCAAATGACGCGGCGACATCGCACCGTTCTTGTGACCCGCTCCGGCCAACCCAAAAATCCATCTCCGCTGCGCAAAAAAATCGCCTGCTTCAAACGCCATTGCCTTAGAAATTGCCTTTTCAAAATTTTCACACGCATCCAATATTATGAAAACTTTGATAAAGTGTTTAGCGCTTCACCAACTTCACGGCAGATTAGTTTCGAAAAGTGTGAACTCGGCGTTTATTTTTTAATCAGCCATGTTGCGCCGATCTTCATGCGTTCTCCCATAGGACGGGCGCCTCCTAAACCCTCAGCACTACGGACTCACGCCGAGCTGCTCTGTCGGCCATTTTGTCGGCAAAACACGCGGATCAAAGGATTGCGTTACACTGCTCCGTAGCCCGCCCGCCCGCGATCCTGTAGAGGGTCACGTGACGGTTCGGACCACGTGGTTTGTCATGACGTGGACATGAGTCTGACCATAGAGTTATTACAATAAACGCTAGAGGCTTAGCTGGCGCTAGTGTGCTGTTGCATTTTGAAGCAGACAGCAAGCAGTCAGAAATTGACTTCCGGTAATGCATTTCTATGGGAAAAAGCGAGTGCATTATCTCTCTGCGCTCGATTATAAGAGCAAATATCACGAATAATTTGTACGTACTAGGCACATTGTAACATTTCTCAGTCACGCAGACAAAATAATTGGTCAGTTTCAGCATTTTTATTTGAAATTCGTGGCATGAAAAACGGTGTTAAAACCGCTTCGTACGTGTATTTATGTGCACTGTCGGGCACTCTTAGCGCGAACACGGCGTCGACGCTTTCCAGCATGGGGGATATACGTGCCAGACGAACGAAGGACATCTGGAAAACCAAGAGAGACGGCAAGAACTACGCAGTAACACTGGATAAGTAACTCCTTGTGCTTGCAGACGATCAAAATAAATTGAAAGCCACGTAATATAGTCCGATTTGCAATAAATAGGTTCTGCTTTATTCTTTCTGCTCATGAATATGTGCAAAGATGCATGTTCAAATCATCAACCGCACGCTCCAAATCTTTGCAAATAGGGAGAAGCCAGAGAACAGGTGCCCGATAAAAACTGCCCGACATAGGAAATAATAAAAAAGCACTCCTTTCGTAGTCCACGTACTTTATTTCTTACATTCGAATGTTTTAATTTTAACCATTCGTAAAGATGCGCAACGGAGTCATTTTCATTGAGTGACAGGACGGGCATATTAGCAATATATAAGCGCCACCGCAATGCTAGCAAACCTTGAACACACTCTACATTCTTTTCGATCATTAGTTTGCTTAGAATCGTCGCTCGTTTTCACATACCTTCCTTGATACAGAGGTTTTGGGCCTGAAATAGAGCGAAGTTTAACATCGTTCAGTGGTAAAGAAAAATGCTGTAACTAAAGCAATTACACTTTCACAGTACCAAAAAAGGTACATACTATCCGGTACAACCGAAATGACAAAAGTTATTCATGTTACTTTCCGGCGAAGAGACAAAATTCACGCGCGTTTTCCCATAGGAATACACAGGGAGGCTGGAAATGTAGACTGCATGCTGTCTGCTTCAATTTGCAACCGGAAGTCCCGTAGACACTAGCGCCAGCTGAGCCTCTAGCGTTTATTGTAATAACTCTATGAGTCTGACGACATTAAAATGATTTTAGGCGACATAAGACCATTGTTGCCTGTCGCAGCCGAAGTTTCGGTTTCGGTTGCTCCTAATGTTAAAGCTAAAACTAGAAAACGAAAATAAAATCACATTTTGTGAATTTAAAGACGTAAGGTTGTTCATCAGTGCTTTGGGAAGTGGAATCACATGTAAGCCCAATTTTTGTTTGCTTTGGGAAGTTTGACTCCGTAAGTGTGACGTCATGGGTCCAAACAAACCGTTGCTAGGGTCGTTGTTATGGACGAATACATGTGGCTCGGTTTCGCTACGAAAACCCGACCGTTCAAAAATCAGGAGTAGGATTTAAACTTCTAAAAATCACAGATATAGAAAGCTTGAATGTCATATATATTTCGGCAGAAATGTGCCGGTAATCACTCGTTTCTGAAATATTTACGACTGCAACTTCCGGTCCTCAAGATGCCTGCAGCAGACGACGAATGCAAGAAGTATGCCGTCTGCCGCACGCCGGCCGGCAAAACCGGGGCCGTCGTTTGAATCGTGCGAATAAAGACGATATTCTGACATCGCATTTGTTTGAAAGTAATGAGTTTCAGACACATATAAGAATTCATAGTGGGGTGCGATGTAAAATATGGTTTATCGAAAGTCCGGGCGTCGATCGAGATGATCGTCTGCTAAAAGATCGCATTGCACCCGTGAGAAAAGCACTTCAGGCGATCGGTAGAGATCCCAAATTTTGTTTGCGGACTTCGCGCTATGCGAGGGTGCTTCGTATACCTGGTTGTAACCATCGCGTGGTGAAAGACCTTTGCAGTTTCTTCAGATTTCCGCAAGACCCCAAAGAGCGAAAGAACTGGATAAAAAACATAAGGTGAGTTCATTACAGATTGTACTCGCATCGCGGGTTCGATGGAGATCTTCCCCAAAAGAGCACATCCACGGAATTTTATGTATACCAAGGGGAAAAAAAAAAGCGAAATAATGCGAAATTGCGATTGACATGCAATAATTTAATAACCTGACAACCACAATAATAATAATAACAAACGACTTACCTCGACGGTGTACGATTTGTTTCTCATGCTGGCCTGCACTACGCCAGTAATGCACTTCAGGTCGTCGTCGTAACTGATCTGCATGACGTGGTTTGATTTTACTGCATTTTCACCTCTCGTATTTAAGCTAAGTTCTTCAGAAAAAAAAAAAAAAAAAAAAACGCACATTGCGGAGGCCTCTACGGCTTTGGTGATGCACTTGTTTTTGTCGCTTGTTTACCGACGCAGTTCAATGAAGACGCCCGCTGCAACAAAGGCCAGCAAATCTATCGTGTCGTCTGCTACCAATGCAAAGCGGAGTGTAAGTCTTCAGAAATGGCTTTCATCGTTGCGATACGACACTGAGACGACAAGAACATCTTCATAATTCGATAACAAGAAGTTAGGTTGCTTACAAAAAATTATTTACTTACTTGTAAGCAAAAATCTAGCCTCATGTGGAGTCTCCATGCATTAGTCCATAGCAACGTCCCTAGCAACGGTTTGTTTGGACCCAGACGCCTTGTTGTGACGTCATCACTTATGGGGTATACTCTATCTAGGTCATAGAGTTATTACAATAAACGCTAGAGGCTCAGCTGGCGCTATTGTGCTGTTGCATTTTGAAGCAGACAGCAAGCAGTCAGAAATTGACTTCCGGTAATGCATTCCTATCGGAAAAGGCGAGTGCATTTTCTCTCTGCGCTCGATTGTAAGAGCAAATATCACGAATAATTTGCACGTACTAGGCACATTGGAACATTTCTCAGTCACGCAGACGAAATAATTGGTCAGTTACAGCATTTGTATTTGAAATTCGTGGCATGAAAAACGGTGTTAAAACCACTTCGTACGTGTATTTATGTGCACTGTCGGACACTGTTAGCGCGAACACGGCGTCGACGCTTTCCAGCATGGGAGATATACGTGCCAAACGAACGAAGGACATGTGGAAAACCAAGAGAGACGGCAAGAACTACGCAGTAACTCTGGATAAGTAACTCCTCGTGCTTGCAGACGATCAAAATAAATTGAAGTCACGTATACAGTCCGATTAAATAAGTACTGCTTTATTCTTTCTGCTCATGAATATGTGCGAAGATGCTTCTTCTGGGTTCAAATCATTACCCGCACACTCCAAATCTTTGCAAATAGGGTGAAGCCAGAGAACAGGTGCCCGATAAAAACTGCCCGACATAGGAAATAATAAGAAAACACACCTTTAGTAGCCCACGTACTTTATTCTTTACGTTGTTTCTTTAATCACTCGTAAAGATGCACGACGGGGTCATTTTCATATAGTGACAGGGCGGGCATATTAACAATATATAAGCACCAACAGAATGCTGGCGAACTTTGAACACACTTTACATTCCTTTCGATCGTTGTTTTGCTTAGAATCGTCGCTCGTTTCTACATACCTGCCACGGAACAGAGGTTTGGGCCTGAAATATAGCGAAGTTTAACATCGTTCAGTGGTAAAGAAAAAATGCCGTAACTCAAGCAATTACACTATCACTATATTAATAAAGGTACATACTATCCGGTACAACCGAAATAACAAAAGTTATTCATGTTATTTTCCGGCGAAGAGACAAAATTCACGCGCGTTTTCCCATAGGAATACACAGGAAGACTGGAAAAGTAGACTGCATGCTGTCTGCTTCAATTTGCAACAGGAAGTCCCGTAGACACTAGCGCCAGCTGAGCCTCTAGCGTTTATTGTAATAACTCTATGATCTAGGTATCACGAGGCGTTGGCTCATAAGTCCTCAGGCGGACAGGAGATGAAATTACGACTGCAGAATCCGGCAGAGAATTTTTTATCGCCCGATCATTTCACTGAATTGGGTTCAAGCAGTGCAACGATGCTACACTAGATTTAAAGATTCGCGCGCAAATATACGCAACGTAATATACCCCAAGCGACCGTCCCGCCAGCTAGGGACAACCGGCGTCCGAGACGTCAGCGGCGTCGCTGGCCGGAAGCCGACTGCCATCGGCTTACTTCCGGTCGTATTCGAAAAATGGCTGGTCTGAGGCAAACGCCGCTGACTTGCTCCGGCCACACTCGACCCGTCGTAGACGTCTGTTTCTCCAAGTTATCGCCGACGGGATCTTACTACTCCATATCCGCCTGCAAAGGTGAACGCTTCTTCGCGTACCGTTGGCTACATTTCGCTGTAGTTCGCCCCCAACCACGCAGTGACGGGGCTGCCGCCGGCCTTCCCATGTGCTTTCGTCACTGGAGTCGGGGATGGCGCAGCGGCTCTTGGTTTTGGCCTTCGTGTCATATCGCCGGTGCGGTGCATGAACATATTCTCGCGACTGTTTAGTTTATTTTGGTTATTGGGGAAATCGACGTTCCTTAGTCCCTGAAACCTAGGTACCGGCGCATTTCGTCTTTGGTAGAGCCCCTATGCTCTTTTTGAGGCGTCGATTGTCGCACAACCGCTTTTTTCTTTTTTTTTTTGTGCGTGCGTGTGTGTGTGTCTGTGTATATATAAAAGAGTTTTTAAAAATCCAGGTCTTCCTCAGAACAAGGGTGTCTGTGTTACGTGCTTCTTGAAAACTAGCATTTTCATACAACTTAGGCGCTTACTTAGCGCCAAGAAATGTCACTACTATTATTAGTAGTATTATAGGAGCTCTTATCACGTAATCGTAAAACAATTCTGTGGATTAGCAGGTTTCAAAATTGTTGTACATGTGCACCAACCTTGTGTCCCTGCCAAGGCTCAGCAAATCAACATGTTTAGGTATTGTCGAGCAATCAGCAATAGTGAATTAGCAACGAATGGAGTATCGGTCAAGCTTTGCCTCTCACAAGTGGGCGAATAAGTAAAACGGCTAATGGGCATCCTAATTTAATACATTTTTACTCGCTACTTCAATTTAAAAACAGGTATTGTGCAAACACTGGGAGGGCTCTCCATTTTCTTTTTTCCTCCAACATGAGAGCTTGTGGACGGAGAAATGAGCCTGCAGCATATTTGGGTCCAGAAAAGATTTGCCCAGGGGTTTCAGGGCCCAAGGCTGCATTGAACCATATGAGCTTGGAGAGTCTGATGTAAGGTGTAGAGCTCATTCTGCTAATGCTGTCGTCGTACGGTAAGGTTACAGTAATTTTCGATTATGAAAAGGAAAATGCCCAATTATAAGGCCCGCTTCAGACGGGGCAACTTTTCCAGCAATTTTGAGGTTGCGGGCGGGTTGTTCCCTGGCTTTCCCTGGATACAGTCAAACGCCTGTATAACGAAGCGTGTGGGACCGCGATAATTCTTCGTTATAACGTCACTTCGTTATACCCGTTGCGCACTTTAAAGGGGCGGTGCAACGATATTCAATTGGAATGTTTTTCACTTTAAGCGAGCTGACTGGCACTAGTGGGACTCAAGGATACTCGCACGCAACGCCACTGACCAAGAAACTCCTTTGTTGCTCTGTCATTTCGAGGACAAAACCGAGAGTTTTCATTCAATCTCTCCTTCGCAAAACCTGATGACGTAGCTGGGCGGTAGCAGTACCGCCCAGTGACAATATTTGAATGCGGCTCATAGATAGGACCCGAGCATTGCGTGGGCACTCGATTTGGGCTCGTGATAATCGATAGCTCGAGAAGCATTCGGGTGGTGTCCTGTGTCCAATCGCTGCAGTGACGACAGCAGCCGAGCCATAACAATGTCTGGAACTCAGCATGTGTCCTGTGCTTTGCCAACCCCAGCGCGTGGCTATGATCAACATTGGCGGCATATAATCGGCTCCAGATCACGTGGCAGCTTGTTCTGGCTGCGAGTTGAGGGGGTGAACTCAGTCTTTATTTTTTTCTGCGACTTCGATTGCGTGTGGTGAAAAACGAACGGGTATCTCACAGGTCATTAACGTCAGGGATCCGTTCTAAGCGGTATTTACGCAAAATACAAAAAATCATTGCATCGCCCCTTTAATGACCCCAATAAAGCAGATGTACAGGCTATTAAAGCGTTGTACAGGCTATTTCATAGTAGAAGCGTTCGTTGTAGCGGCGTTTGACTGTATACACGAATTGCTGAGATCGGGTCCGGCTCGAACAAGCGAGCGGCTCTGAGCAATTGAATATGTTTGAAGCGGCTGCAGCCAATCAGGGACGCAATATTTTCACGTAACACCCCTGTGGTGGTGATGATGTCAGCTAAAGACTTGGTTCTGGTTTGAAATGGATCGTTTTTGGAAATAAACCTTTTCAAAAAGATGAGTTAGTAATCTCAACACCATTCAAATATCAACACCATTCATTATTTAGCGCATAGCTGCGCGTCTAAATAGTGCAAGAAAAATCAAATTGAATGGTGATGATGGCAAGTCGTAGCAATTTGGTTGCTGCGTGTGAGCGCGAGCGGCCCGTGTTGCTGGTGTTGCGACTTCAAATTGCTGGGTGAAATTGCCCCGTCTGAAGCGGGCCTAACAGGCTTCACATTAGTGTGGTGTCAAGGTCGTCTCCTAAAGCTTTCCACCTACTTACTTTTGCCGGAGACCCATGCACGTTTGACAAAGCGCAGTGCAAGCTCCTTTGCCAGTCGCCCGAAGTCGTGGTAACCGTCACGACCTTGTTCACGGGTGAGAGCCCATATTTTCTCGGCGATTTGAGAGTGAACTCAGCTGATATCCTTACAAATGGCAGCTCATACTTTCGAAGCGTTCCAAGACAGTCGTTTCTTGGAGGTCTCGGTGGTGCACGGCCTCCGCCGATACGAAAGACCAGCTCGAAGTGCGTGGCTGGTGGAAGGTGCAGCACATATGGTGGACAGTTCCGCATCGCTCTGAGAGGAGCAAGACTGGACGGTGCAGCCAAACTAGTTTGGTTTGCACTGATGAATCAGATTCTCTTCTCTTAGAGCACCAGCCGTTGTCTCGGCTACGCGCTCCAAAGCACTCTTTTATATCTGCAGAGACTGTTGCGTCAAATGCGAGAGAAAATGTGCAACCGTGACAGGCTTTAATATGTCATGGCCACTTTCCGCCTACCTCCTCTCGCTGGAATCCCGTTGACAATTACCACGATGCAGTGCAATCTGCTTTGCCTATGTTTCCCCAGTGAACACATCTCATGTCGTTACAAATGTCAGCTCATACTTTTTAGCGTGTCAAGACAGTTTATTATCGTTTGGCGTACGTCTGGGAGGTGTACAGACAGCCGACGAAGTTACAGGTTGTCGACGTATCGTAACGGGGAGCAACGTTACGCGCCGTTTGTTTGACAAGAGCGAATGTGGTGGACGTGTTTCCAGATGGCAAGCCCATGCTCAGGCAGGGCGACACCGGCGACTGGATCGGCACATTTGTTGGCCACAAGGGGGCGGTGTGGGGCGTGGCGCTCAACAAGGACGCTTCCAGGGCCGCCACCGGTGCCGCCGACTTCACCGCAAAGGTCGGACGCTCCCTTTTAAGGCAAACACTTTTTGTGGAAACCCCGCAAGGACCGTGCTTGCTCCTGTTGGCAATAATTGCAATATAGCGAGACCATGGGGGAGGGGGTCAGATGACGTCGCAGTGTTAGAGATGCGCAATGTTACTGGTGTCATTGTGTCACATGCCGTCACAGGGTTACATGATATCACAGTGTGACACTATAGTGCTAAATTTCGATAGAAAGTGCTGCTTGTTGAACACGTTCATCAAGCGCTATCATTCCTTCGTTTGCATTTGACAGAACGTTTGAGCCGAGCAATTGTTTTGTTTGCTTTCAACACCGTAAGCAAGTGTCTCGCTCGATATTGACTCTGCCGAATGCCTCGCAGCTGTGGAATGCCGTGGCTGGGGAAGAGTTGCACACCTTCACCCACCCCCACATCGTGCGATGCGTCGACTTTGACGCCGAGGGCGTTAGGCTCTTGACCGGCAGCAATGACAAGACAATCAGGGTCTTCGACATCAACAAGGAAGATGCAGGTGAGGTTTAACTCCGCATGGTTTGCATCGTTCCCACGCTAACGCTAGAATATTTTCGTGAGTGAAAGGATTGATTTGTCTTTGAAATTGTTCGATGTGGTCGTGACCCAACGCTTGTGTCCAAGTAAGGCGACAGTTCGTGCTGTCAAGATCTTCAGTCTTGCTATGCTTCCTTGGCGCCCTGAGTGATTACTTTACTTCGTGCAGAACTCCAGTGCCAAACAGGAGTTCAAATGTCTCTGCTTTTGTTATAAACGAATTGCGTTCCACAGTTAAAACTTGTCAACCCTTCTCTCGAACGATTGGAAAAATGTTTTGTCCCCGAGTGCCTTCTAAATTTTCCTAAACTAATTGAAGTTGTTCCCTAAAGCCCTCAGCTGAAAAGTATGTGTTTTTGCACGACCTGGCACACTCTGTGCTTGCCAAGTGTTCTAGATTTATCGGTCGTTTTCATCCAGAACCTTGTCTGAGAACTGCGTATTAGCTGAATGTACACTATTGGTTATATGATGTGCTCCGCTTGACTTGGGCATGGGACCAGGCTTAACTTGCTCGCCATGTATTGTTGCAGCTCCGACGATGCTCAAGGGTCACACGTCTGCCATCAAGAAAGTGCTGTTCCTTTTTGACGACAAGCGCATTGTCTCGGCGTCGGATGACAAGACTGTCCGGTGCGTGTCTGCTTGCGTTCCAAAAACAAAAGCGACTACACATATGACGATAACAATCTCTGGAGAAGGAGAACAAGGGGGACAATCACAAATCTCTTCAAACGCAGCTAAGTGACTGATGCTGAACCGCAAAAATCCACCTAGACCTGGTATCGAACTGGAGACCTCTCCATTTCCAGTGGCAGGTCTTGGGGCGACGGCACGACACTTTTGTCACGTCGTCGGGCGAAAACGGGGGGACCATTTGTTTGGACGTGGCAAACGCTCCAGTCCGACATGCGTTCCATGCACGGGGGCGGTGGGGTTAGGAACCGCGTATCAGTGTCGTCGCACCCTTCGTTGCGTTTGACGGAACGTCTGATATGGGCAATCTTTTTTGTTGAAGGTTCTGGGACTATGTGAGTGGCTCGGAGGTGGCAAAGCTGGAGCTGTCGAGCGCGCCGAGCGACCTGGAGATTACCGTCGACGGAAGCATGCTGCTCGTCACCCACGGACACACCGTCAGCACCTGGAGCACGGAGACGTGAGCGCGGAGCCTCGCCCTTTCCGCGCATCAAACTCGCGAATTTCTGGTGAAGCATCGCCCGAGCCGTGGGCGTGGGAGCGGAGCTCCGCAAGGACGTTATTTATAAGCTGCGCGAACAAAGCAACGTTGCTTTTTCGCACGTTGCTCGGATAAAGCATTGACGAGAATCAAACTTTCACCGCTGAAATCGGCAACCTCTACGAGCTCTTTCGACAGACGCCAAGAGTTCCGATGACGGCGTTTCAATTTTGAAAGAAAACGGGGAAAAATTGGCTGTAGCTTGTCCGCACTTGCGGTGTCGCGGGGCGTACAAGAGCTTAGGGCTGGTTCACACATTTGCATACGAGTGTGCTCGGCTTGTTTGACGGTCTCTTATGGCATTTGACAATGCCGTAAGAGACCATTTCTCCTAGATGACAGTGTATAGATTTGATTTCGCCAATACTGCAAAACTTTCGGTCTCGTTATAGACAGACACAAAGAGTTTCAGGGCTAACTGATATACGGAGTTTGACAGAGAAAACGAGAAACAGTTTTCCGGCCCACAAAGGTAAAAGCAGAAACTCTGCGAGAATGCGAAGCTAGAAGGGTGACAATGCACAAGTTTGAGAACATGGCATTACTACCTGGATCAAAACATGCGAGAGGAAAACAAAATTTCTCTATGTGCTGGGGTCCACTAAACCAAATGTTTAACCAAGAAATGACATTGTGGGCGCCTGTAGCATTTTTTTTCCGTGAAAAAGACCCTTCAGGTGGAAAGAACACAAAATCGTCTTTCTCGCTGACAAGTATTTTTTACTGCAATTAACGCTACAATGTCATTTTTTTTTTTTGCTCAATGAATATCAGGCTTTAGATGGACGTCGGCCCACTGAGAATTTTTGTTCTTCTCTCGTCTTTTGGTCCAGGTAACGTCATCTTCTCAAACTAGCGCATTTTGTCACCACCATTGGCATCGCATTTTCATAGAGTTTCAGCTCTCTGCGACGCATAGTTTATTATTGTGGCTGGAAAAACGCAGTTAATTTTCTTTATCGGGCCCCGTAGATTGTACCATTTGTATTTACTCGTAGTATGAGGGAACGTAATGCACTCGGGGCCCACCCAAACACAAATGCGGGATCTAGCATCCACGCAAGGACGGTACTTCCTGAAACTATGCGGTCGCTCCCAACACGTCTGTTTACACAAAACTTTCGAGATAGGGCGTCAGCCTCACGACTGTACAACACGGGAGCGCACAACACTAGAGCGCCGACGGGGGAGCGCACGACATGAGAGCGCGCGTCGCGAGTGTGCATGTGTGCGCCTTGTGAATGGTCGATACTGGGTGCTAATGGAAGCCAAGAAAATTACACGTGTGTTCAAAACGCACAAGAAAAGCTCAATGGAGGAAAGCTCCCTCGAGTAATACTCGCTGCAAAACTAGCTGATGAGGAGAAAGCTTGGCATTCTTTTGACATGAGCAGAGAAAGGCACACAGACAGCCTTGGAACACGCTGGAATTCAAAGTCTCGTTAAATTGACGGCAAAATACATAAAGATGTTGACTGAACTATGCAGTGCAAGCTACCATATAGTGCAGTAACATATACGATCGATCGAGATATTTATTGCTTTATTGTTCGAAATAATTTTAAGATCAAATAATCATTCGATCGAATTAAAAGTGCCGTGAATCGAGATGAAAGCAGCCTTGTGCGACAGATTAAGCTGGGCGAAGTAACACAAGCGTGCTGAACGCAGCGGTCTGCGGTAATGCCATTTAATATAAGTTATTTTGTTTAGGTTATCTACCCTAACTCAATACGTTACTGCGCAGTCGTCATCGCTGCCGCTCGTAGAGTGCTCTTTTTGAAATTGGTCACTAGTTTTGCTCTCGAGACAATTCTACTTCTCATTTTCGTCCCCCAGAAACAAAAATGCAGTTTACTTATCAATATGGGTGAAACAAAATATTGGTTTGGCGACGAGCTTTTTCTAGGATTAAACATTTTAGTTCTGTACTAAGAGAAAGGTTACAGGAGCATACCGTGCGTGCAGGTGTTGCATCATCATCGCGCTTAATTCTGGCAGACGTCGGGAAAACGTTGAATTCGGAATGCGCTAGAAACCAATCTGTTTGTTCCTACGATTGATGACGAAATATGAAGCTGGCACTCGCATATTGTGCAGCGCTTACTGTCGCGTAACAGTTAATTCAATGTATAACAACCCAGTTACCCCAGAGGGGGATTCGATACTTGAACGTTCTGCCACTGGGAAAGGCCTTAGTGAGAGCTGCTATTGTTGGGCGCTCTTGTGATGCACGTTCTAATGACACGCGCTCTCATCTCGCGACACTCTCCTGTTGTGTGCTCTCGTGTCGCGGTACTTTCCTGTCGCGCACTCTGCCGTCGGCGCGCTCGTGTTGTGTGCTCTCGTGGCACCCTCCCCAGCCTCGCCACTTGAGTGACTGCGTAGTGGACTCAGCAGAGCCGTCAGGGTTGCACTTTTTCGGGCTTTTGCCTTTTCCTGCGTAAATTTAGGAACCAAGGGGGGGTGTTAATGACAGAGCTGCATATTAACCGAAAATTCTGACATCATCTCGATCCATTTGGACTTCTGTGTATGAGAACTGATGAATCTTTGCAGACTCCGTCTGTTCCAAATTTATTCCTTGGGTAAATATGAGAATAGGACCGTCAATCGAACCACCTCGGTGGTTGCTAGGAAAGGCACCTTAAAGGGCAACTCCGCTTCATGTTTGGTTTTGAAAAAACAATGCAGTCCTCTTCAGTATCGCCTAGGAAGACCACACGTCAAATATTACGACGCAGTTCTGTCTAAATGTTTCTTAAACGGTCCTGCAAACTTTGCAACTCGCCAAGTTGCCGAAATCGGCTGACTCGATCGGGCGAATTCAGGCGCAACCAACAGCGCAGTCAAGGCTACGGCATGAGCGGAGCCAACATTGAGCTAAACGTCATCCTCATGGCCCCCTTTTGCTTGTTTTTACTTCTCCGGGCGAGCGCAGCGCATGACGTCAGCAACGTTGCCCCTCGGCGCTCAGGCAGTGTCCACGTGATTGGCGTTCTTGGGAGCCGTCCGGCCGCCCGCCGTGGTCCCGCCGTTACCGCCGTCTTCCGCGTCACAACCACCGTCGTCGTCTCACCGTTTGTGGTTATTGTCTGTCGGAGTTTCCTCCACACTACGGACACCACGTACGCAGACTTATGCCGCAGTTGCGCAGACCAATACATGGCGAAGAGTGCGGTGCAGACGACACTCGCGCCTACCACACGCCCGCCCCCATCCCGCCCGTCGTTGGGCCGAGGATCACGTGACATCTCGTACCACGTGATGGCCATGTACTTGGCAGCCCGAGGCCAATGTTGCCGGACGGAGTCGAAGTTTCGGTTTCGATTTCCGCTCGTGTTTAAAATTAGATTTAAAAATATATGTCCCATTTTTCGCTAAGCAAACGACGTAGTGTCTTTTATTAGGGCTTTTTAATTCGAAATCACTCATTATCCCGAAATCTTTGGAACTGAGCGGAGTTGCCCTTTAAATGCCGTAAAACATCCAAACTTGGTTTGACCAGGCTCGTTTGTATATTTGTGGAGTTGCCATACTCTTCACATTATGGTTTGAGAATTTTCGTGCAATGTGTGCAATGCCCTCGAGTTGGAGAGAAACTAGGCATAACCTCAAAACTGTGACTGATGGTTTCTTTGTGGACTCTGTGCTATTTTAATAACAAAGTCTGTCTTGGCTGCTGCTCGTCTTCTTGGCGGAACTCTTTGTCTTCCCGTCCTTGCTGGCAGGTTCGAGAAGGTGAAGGAGTTCAAGGTGCCCAACCAGGTGAACTCCGCCTCCCTGCTCCCGGACAAGTCCGTCTTTGTGTGTGGCGGAGAGGACTTCAAGATGTACAAGTTTGAATATGAGACTGGAGCGGAACTGGGTAAGAGCTCGGGCTGTGGAACAGACTTAAGGCCCGTTCACACTCTCGCAACCGAGTATGACCCAGAGAGATAAGACCCGTTGAAACCTCTTAAAATTTCTTAGGACGAAGCAACACACTGACCCGCTGGCGCCATCTATGCGGTGACCCTGGAACTGCATTTCGCAAGAGCGAATGTTTTGCGGGATTTCCGAGGTCAAATGCGCGTAATACCTATGAGAAAGCTCGTTTATAACGCTGACAAAAGTTTTTCGAGCCAAGAAAGAAAGGATAATGCGCGAGAGAAATAGAAGATCTGCCGGACTCCACTGCTAGCCAATAGATGGCGCCAGTGTGACCTCTCGTTGTAAGAGGTTTCAAGGCACCCAGTTCTAAGAGGTGGCAAGAGTGTGAACGGGCCTTTAGTGTACACAAAGAAAAACCTATCCTGCGAGGGTGGGGTGCGCCCATTGCCTCTTTCTTCGTTTCAGCAGAAAGTTGTTGGAAAAGGAGGCTATGGGTTTGCTCACCTTTTGTGCTCACGAGGCGCGCGATAGTGAACAGCTTCGGTTGCACGGTTGTCGAAAATTTGCGCGACCGTTTACGAGGATTCCCAACCAAACTATGGGAAATTATCCCCAGACGTCGCCCTCAAACATTATAGAGAGGGAACCGCATATTAAAAAAAATATATTCCAGAAATCCGAGATTCATGCGCGAGTCTATGTGCCTGGCGAAATGGTACACACCTTATCTCGTTGCATCACGTGCACTCCTTTTTTCATACTTTGCCAGCGAGAAATAAATATTGAATTAATTATTTTTGGGGGGAAGAGTGCTTGTTGTGATGTGTCCTATATGGGCAGTTAATTTTTTAAAACATTAAAACGCATACAAAAATTTGGTAGAATGGTAAAATGAAGAAAATAAAAAGCTTTTTGAGAGTGCATTTGTTTAATGTACTCGCATAGTAGTGAACATTTTTCTCGGTAAAGCTGCAGCACAAAAGACAGATGCAGCTCTAGTCACCGATACGATGAGAACAGCTTTCCGGTGGCTTGCGTCATGCTTGGACTGCGCACCCAGGAGGTTCACGAGATGGCAAAGCACTAGCGAAGGCAGGAAGCTCGCACCAGAGGTCCCTGCCTTCCTTGTTGTAAACGTAGCAATGGCTGCATTGCCTTCTCCGGAGCGGACCTCCCATCTTTTGACAGTGACGGCCGTTATAGACTTTTCCCACCACTGGAAACAATGTCCATTGTTGACGTTGTAGTTGTTGATGCTGTAGTTGTGGTTGACATAGTGACATCCATCGTCGATGTTGCCAAATCCTTAAAAATGATTGCTCGCCGCCCACGCGGGAATCGAACCTGGGTCTACTGCGCTCGAAGCGGAAACATTATCACGGAGCTGTGCCAAGGCGTTAATCAGCCGCTCTATAGCGAGAGCTTTTGTAGCATTCGATGCCCACTGCATGCGCTCTCTGGGGAAAAAAAAGAAAATAGTTGATTACAAAATGACAATAAAAAAAATAGTTGATTACAATGTCAAGAGCTCGTGCTGGGAGACGCACTTTCACGCGCTCCGGAACAAAAAATAAACGGAAGCGGTCAAAACAAAATGGTCAGATGTTTGTTTTGTTCCAAACATTTGTTCACACCAACGCCCAACAACTGATTAAGATTTTTTTTCTTTATCTTCTCTCTTTTGTGCAAAGGGACATTTTTGAGTCAAGCTTGGTCACCGTATAGAGACATTCCGCTGCACGCGAGAAACGGTACGCGGCTAGCGTTGATGGGTCGTTTTTTTGTTTCAGAATCGTTCAAGGGGCACTTTGGGCCGGTGCACTGCGTGCGCTTCTCGCCCGACGGCGAGCTCTACGCGAGCGGAAGCGAGGACGGGACACTGAGGCTCTGGCAGACGACGGTGGGCAAGACGTACGGCCTCTGGAAGTGCATGCAGCCGTCGGAAGGGGCCGCCGGCGAGGCCTGCTCGAACCAGATCAATGCGACCAACGACATTCCCTCACCCCCCGAAGCCGCCGCCGTCAACGCCGCGGTGAAGGCGGAGGCGTGACCCTGAAAACCAAAACCAAAACAACACAAACTACTCGGAAAGCGTCGTTCTCGGTCGTCTGCAATCTGATTGGCATCTCTCGTCATCGCGGAAGCTCGTACAGTCCATCGCGCTGCGACGCTTTGAAATGCCTCTGGACGCCAAAGCGTCTCTCCCACCGCGAACGAGCCCGGACGGAAAAGGATTCCTCGAAAGAAAGCACGACGATGGGAAAAAAAAAAAGTCCGCTGGGTCGGAAACGGAGGTTATCTGCTTCCTGGTTCCTTCGAGTTCTTTTCTTTCTTTTCAAGTAATTAAAAGGAGGAGGTTCATCCGTTTCCTGCAGCGAGAAAGGAGGTGCCTTTGATTTTTGGCTAGTTTCGCGCGCTGACTGGTTCGGCACTTTTCGCTAGGGTCTTTTCGAAAGATTGTACGGTGGAGTAAGAATTTTCGATCTCAAGTAACCCCCGTAGTTTTTGCGCAGATGCAAGGAAAGAGTACAGAGGCTTACGGATGTTCCAGCCATTACTGCACGCATCATACCCTATCTCGCTGGTTGCACGCACCATTAACCGACAGTACTGGGGCAGGATTGTAACCCGATGGGTAGGAGGGAAAAGGGGAACTCACCCAGATGGTCTTGCGCATCCGAGAGGTTGCTTCTGTCCCTCTCGGAGATTAGCCCGCTACTCAAAATGAAGCGGCTTTCCTCTACCTGCTGCCCGTGGCTTCCACAGCGCAGCATGCAGCTAGTGATGTGCAGTTTGCGGAGCGCAAGTTTGTCCGCTTCTTTTTTTCGGGGGTTACGGGGACGTCCGAACACCGAGCTCCGATTGGCTCTGATCGAAGGATAGTGGGTAGACCTCAAGGCGGCTTGCTTCGAGGTCTACCGACTATCTTTCGATCAGAGCCAATCGGAGTTGCGTGTTCCGATGTCACCACAACTCCTTCAAAAAAGCGGACAAACTTGCGCTCCGTTTATTTGACTCGTAGTTGCGCATCAACGGGGGGCTCAGCTTTGCTCAAATAGTGCGTAAACCGTAAAAACCTTTTACTTCGGGACAGGGTGGTTTAAAGAATTCAGGGGCTCTGAGAACTCTTGTGGGTACCCTGGGGAACATCTTGGCTCCTACAAACTGTTTGGAAACTCATGTGGTACAGTGACAGAGCCATTAAGAGAGGGTGCTTGCATTGGAAGCTGTCTTTAGCTACTTCTTTTTGCTAGTGTATCTTTTTCTTTCCAAAGCTTATTGACCCCATAGGAACTACTGTAGGAGCCACCTGAGCCACGCGCGCGTCAACTTCTCGTTGCTTGCTTCAGCCCTCCACCGCGCTCACCGGCATGAATTTACCGGGTCTGTCGGTTGGAGCTTCAAATCCTCGATAGAAGTGCGGAGCTCGGAGTAGTATCGTACGAGGACATGTAGTGATCATATCACGCCACGCCACGCATACGCGCGGCTGCCCGACGGACCTGGCATAGCCAGCCTAACCAGATCTGTCTCCCTTTTCCCCGCAACGGAGAATCCCCTTGCCCACAGACCGCGGTGACTGAGGAATGTAGGGAAAGACGGGGAAAGGAGGTGAGGCCGAGGAGAGAGCGCTGCTTGGGGCAGAACTGTTGAGTTTGGGACGCTCGCGTGAATAATTTTTGGCCTACGCTGTGTCCCAACAGCGTCTGGAGCGCACTGGCGAAGCATCTCGGCCCCACCTCGACGACGCTCAAGGTCCGGGCACGTCTCCTGTGCTCTCGCAAGGAGACAAATTTGTACTTTCGCTTCTTGCAAAATTTGCCGCCGGCGTCGTGCGTCGTCTGCTAGGATTCGCGGAGCATGGCCTCCGAGATGCCGAAGCAAGGGCGCTTCGGAACCATGCGGGGGACGCCTACGCCACCTCTTTCACTGGTTGGTGGCAGGTACGTTATGGGTCATCGCGCGTTGTTTCTTGTTTTCATACTTTCTAAACTGCATTTCTGTCTTATCTAAAATACTGGCCAAAAACTACTTTCATAAATAATTGAGACGGTTTGCACCACTTATATTTTGTACAAAAAAAAAAAAAGCAATCTTTTAGCTGCTTTGATTAGTCGAAAGGCAGGAGCTGACCAGGGCCCCTACTCTCAGGGATGTCCCCAGACCCCCCCTACGGGGGGTATACACCCCCCATAATCTAAAAAAAAAAAAAAAAGGAAAAAATAAATTTTTTTTTTTCAGATTAAGTAGAAAACACCACCTCTCAGGTGTATATATAGAGAAAGGGAAACATACATTACGAGTATGAGCATTTGGTTAATAGACGTCTGTAATTTAGCTAGTGGACTAAAAAAACAGTTTTATATTTTATCTAACTTCGCCTCGCATTGCCTCCCCCCCCCCCCCCCCCCGAGCCATTGGGACACCCCCCCTTGATTAGAATCCTAGGGAAACCCCTGCCTACTCGGGACACTTGGCGAAGAAGACGGCGAGAAATCTGGTGGCCGTGATCAGCTAACGCCGCACTTGAGCTTGGCACCAGCCAATCAGAGCCGCCGAATTTCTTGCCGGCTTTTTCGCCAAGTGTCCAGATTAGGGCCCCAGGACTGACAACGTCACGATTTTGTCACGCGCCGCACGCGTTCGGCACCACGGGGCGCCCCCGTAGGGGGTTTCCACGTCGTCCGGTTAAAATATGACGCACTGATATTTAGCATACTTGGGTAGTAATTCAATTACTGTAATTGAATTACTTTTCTTGGTAATTTGTAATAATTACTTTTTGCTAAAAGGATTTGTAATTGTAATTTAATTACTTTTTGCTAAAAGGATTTGTAATTGTAATTTAATTACTTCCTAGCGTCAGTAATTGCAAAATTTCAGACAATTACAATTACTTTTGCAAAACTTTGCAGCGCCAACGGAACCCCTCTGAAAGCCTCAGCGCTCGCACAAGCGGCCTAGCTCTCAGTGAAATACTCGCACAGGCACAACATAAATAGCGTCGCACTGTTTGTTTTTTTATTGCTTGCACTGACAATCCTCTTTGGAGCCTACCTCAACGGCGCCGTCTGCGGTGCGAGCACAAAACAATAGCGTAAACACCAAACTATTGAAAGAAACAAAATTAAGCTTTCAGCCGAGGTTGGGAATTTTAATTCTCTATGAAGTTATTTTTCTTTCTTTTTTGCCAGTTTTTTTACGGCCCTCTTCCAGTACTGTCGCATATCTGTATTATTTTCAACTAATTTGTAATTAATTACTTTCCATATAGTAGTAATTGTAGTTAAACTACTTTCGAAGCAAAGTAATTGTAATTAAATTACATTTTACGAGTAATTTACCCATGTACAATATTTAGTTACTCTTTCCGTGCCAGCTGGGTTGCCCGAACCACAAGAAATGTGGAGACCACAAAAGGTAGACGCTTAAATAGGATTGCGGGGTTCCCTTAAATTAAAGCAACGTGGAAGTTTTATTCCATTAAATTTGGCGGAATGGAACATTGTGACCATTCTACTCGATGCTGTATCATTTTATGCGCAAGATATATGTTAGCAACGACCAAACCGAGCGGCGAGATATTTTTCTCAAAAGCACGCGCAGTAAATATGCGCAATATGGACAATGTTTTGTTGGAACTATTAAGCTTATGCTGACGCAGCCTGAGCAGCTTGGGTACATTTAATGGCTTAAATGGCAAGCTTATGGAAGGATGCCTCGAGTTTAAACATTGCCAA
This sequence comes from Ixodes persulcatus, assembly GCA_013358835.2. NCBI lineage: Eukaryota > Metazoa > Arthropoda > Arachnida > Ixodida > Ixodidae > Ixodes > Ixodes persulcatus. The sequence continues at coordinate 36,983 of JABSTQ010007253.1, forward strand.
AGTTTACCCTCGTCAAAGTGCCATTTCGGGTACTCTCGACACAAAATTCGTGAACTCGTTTCACACCACCATTGTCTCTCTTCTTCCAAACTAAGACACGGACCATTTTAGAATTTGGCGTGGGTGTTGTATATTTATTTGCAAGTTCTAGATTAGACGAGTCCTGATGGCAGCTCAATCTTGCGGCTCAAAGGTGTAGTGTACGACTCTTCCGCCCATTGGCAATTCCCATCGGGGCTGAAAAGATAAAAAGGATGGCTGTTTAGAGGAAAGATGAACCACGTTCCCAAATGCAAAGTAAACTGCAATTAAGTAGAACCGATCACTGAGAATATGAACCTAGTGACGCTCGTAATAATGGTACGAGCATCTCAAATAATGAACCATTTTCATAAAACTCCAATTTCAGAAAGGATACTGCAATTGCCAACTGATCTAGCGAGGCAAAGTACACTCGTAATGCTGGCATATGGGCATCTCAAATTCCAGAATAATGCTAGTATGCAATCGGGCTTTCCTTCGTTTTACTTCAGCTTATGGTACCGATCGAACGGCATCAAAGGGCAAATCACTCGCCCTTCCCTGCACACGATTGGTTCAGCAATGCTGGTGGAACACCATGCTGGTGCACTTTGGATCTTGTTCGACTGGTCCCACCAGCTGTTGGCTGCGTTTGGACTTGAGGTGAAACCATGTATAGACCAGTGTCTACTCCGTTCCATGGGTGTCGCCGCGTTTGTTTATGCCGATGCGATGACACAGTAGGGGGAATGCACTTTTTGCAACACCCCCTTTTTCTTTTTTGGGGGGGAGGACGGGGACCTTCGCGCATATCATAGTGCAAGAACGTCAAAAATGCGTAGTCTCGAATTATAACAGCAATGCCAAGAGTGCTATAAAAAGCAAAAGTCTCGTTTTATGCGCAGCCCTTTCTCTTCACAGGAGCCTGCATTTGAGATTATTATTTCCCACGTTTACCGCTGGGGATAGGATTTCAGGTCTATGGAGGTAATAGACAGATCTCACCAAGTTTTCGACGCATGCGTGAGGCAGCCGTAACTTTAGTTCAGAGGAGGCAGGCAGGAGTGCACGAGAGGGCTCGTGCCATTCCGTGCTCTATACGCACGGAGCTCCAGCGAGGTTGTCGCACGCGGAGAAAGGCTAAAGTTCCCTCCATGCATTGCGGTGGCGTAGTCAAACTGGCTGGCGAGATCGGTCTATTGACACTGTGGCCTCTGCCACTCTGGGAGGTTGAACCTACGAGGGAGGTACCATACTGATTCACCTTTTCTTTTCCCCGTAATCCGACGGAGGCTTAATGCGGAGAAGATGCCCATGTAGCCGAGATTTCGACTGCATATCAAAAAGACCCCTAGGCTGTCCAAAGAAATACTCGGTCCTCCGCTGGAACAAACCTATATCGGACTTCATTTTTTTTTTTTTTTCTGCAGATATTGGCAACTTGGAGGTTGGTAAATGTGTCTACAACATTCTCCATATATTCCCCCAAAGCTGAAGGCACTCGCGTTGCCAGCATGGCGGCCTTTTCATGCCCTGTTGGAACCACTTTTTGGTAGTGCGTCACAACTAGTTGTGAATTAAGTTATTAACTTCTTCAGTAATTAGAATTAGTTTCTGTTAATTGCAACTGTCTATAAAATTAAAATAACCCTTTGCGTAGAAAAAATGATCAAAACCCAGACATGCTTGTACAAAGTTCTGGCCACACTGTCCACAAAGTCAAACCGGTTGAATCTAATTAAAAGTTTGGAGGTTTGTTGAACGAGTCAAACCCCAAAAGTTTGACCTGAAAATCCGATTCGACAAAAGTTTACGAAATGCCTAGTCACAACCACACCCGGACCACTGCTTCCAGCTCATCAATTACTGCGAGACGGCATCCTTCGAAGTTTCTTTTTTATGGCCCTGAACAGGTGATTATCAGTGGGGGCCAGGTCGGGCTGTACGAGTTCATGACAACGTCTGAAGGGTTGTACATGTGACGGAGGCCCATTTCAAAACTCCCGTGGAGCTCCCCCGCTCACTGCGCCTCCTCATAAGTAGCACAAAGACTACAGTTTTGATTTCTGTGCTTTCTCTTTCATAGTGACGGCGATTTTTAAGCCGAGCGTGAAACCGACGGTGTGTCGTCATGAATACAGCTCCGGCATCATATCATGGAAACAAAGCCACCAGGGTGTCTAGCAAATTATGATTTTGAAATTCCCCGACTTTTCCAGGTTTTCCCTGACCATTGTAGAGGCGGTTAAATATACAAGACCATTACAACACGAGGCATTTTTATTAAATAAAGCACAATTATAATCAGCACAAATTAGGGTATCTGACTCGATTGTCTAATATTGTACAAAGTTTATGCAAACACAATCTGCTCTTGCTGCTTAAGAGTGTCACTTATTCCACAAGAATTGTCCAAGCACACATCTTACTTCTTAAGGGAGTCGATTTTTTCTTGCAGGAGACTGGCCTCCATTAGTGATTCACGGAGCAGCCTTCGCTTCTTCTAGTTCTTTCACAAGAACGGCCACTCTTTTCTTCTGAACATCTGACTCCTCCCTACTTTCTACCTTCTTTTTCTGCAATTGCTCTCGAAAGACGCTGTAGGAATTGAGAACCATCTTGTCAGTAATTTCAACCTTGTCCACGCCGCCTGCTTCCGGCACAGCATCGTGTACTACTCGCTGTGCTACGAGTGATTCTTCTTTCAAGTTTTCAACAATGCACTCTTTGTTGACTAAGAAGCCTCTTTCCATGGCAGCATTGCCGTGAGACAAGCATAGAATGATCTTGATGAAAGACAACAGCTCTTTGTGATCATGGGAGCAGAGATCTAGCCACAGAACGTCCAGCCTCTCTTCCTTCCTGTCAAAATCTTTCAGTTTTTTCTGTGCAAGGCCCAGTGAACAGATCTGTACATAGGAACGATGGACCCGTTCTGCTTGTAGACCGGTCAGCCACTGGTCTTCTGAAAGCACTTCAAGTGCGAGGGTCAGTCGTTTGCGGCCAGCCTCCGGAGACAATGCGAATGCTGGATCCAAGCAGCTGGCACCCCTAGTTAGTTTATGCTTCAACGATGACCTCTTCATCACCTTTCGGGAGCACACCTTAACGAAGGAAACGCCGTCTTTCTTGAATTTGAGCAAGGTGAGGTGCAGTAGCTTGGGCGCCTTGCGGAGCTCGTTCTTTGCGGCAAACCCAACGTCAAAGGCAGCTACAGCTATACAGTTCTCGGGTTTTTCCAAATCAACCTTCAGTAGCTTAAGGGGCGTGTCTGCAGCATTCAGGATTTCCTTCTTGAGAATTCTTGCAAGCAGCGATCGTAGGACGTTGTACAGTGTTGTCGAAAGAAAGGGAACCACTGGCTTGTCGGTCTGAAATTCTGCCAAAAATGGCTCCAGTTCTTCAGCAATCGACAGCATGAAGGCTAGTTTTGCCGGCAACAGCTGATCACCGAGTGCATTCGCAACGGCGCTGTAGCTGGGGCATGTCGGCCGCTTGTTTGCCTTTGTTGAGCACTCTACGAACTTGGCCAAGTTCGGAAGCACTTCTAATGCCCTGGTGATGACCTTGACGTTTTTGAGCCACCTTACTGCACAGAACTTGAGAGGAAATAGTGTGCTCCCGGTGAAGTTGTAGCTGCTGCGGAGAAATGCTACTACATCCCAACTAGTTGCAGCATGGCCTGCCTAGTAGGCACCATTCATTATGTGCAGCCCACAACTTCCAATGGCCAGAATATTGTGGCTCTCGTCCGATTCCTTCAGTTCTTCCTTCAGCGACCTTAGAAACTTCAAGTTTATATTTGGGCCATCCATAGAAACTTGTAGTATCTTCGCTTGCTTGATCGGTTCTGTGGCCTCCGTGAATGCTGATGCCAGGTCCTCTGCACAGGTGTGGCCCAGAAAGCACGAAGTGAGGTACTGTGCCTTCACAGTGCCACTGGTAGTGTCCCAATATCGGACAAGCACATCCATCCGTTGCTTCTGAGTCACTTTTTTGAGCGACTCGTCAAACGAAACAACTACGAAATGCACACTGGCGAGGCTTGTTAGCAACTTATTTCGAAAGTAGGCCACAATACCATGGCAGATGGTATGTCCTACCTTGTCCTTCCCTAACTGAAGTTTTGCAGCGACTTCACACGCGGGAAACATGAGAGGGAAGAGTGAGGCCGATGCTGCTGTAGAACGAAGGGATCCGTGAATCGTTACCGACTTTAGGCACCAAATTATCTCGGCCTTTGTCACAGCGCTCTTCAGTAGAAAGCCGCTCATCGACGTCTTCACACTTGTTGAGGTGACTGCAGGCTCCTCCGGGGCACATGTGCGGTCTCCGCTACATCCGGTTGAAACGTTCGTTGCTGCCGTAAAAAATGACAGAAATCCAGATTGGGAACGGCTTGACTGCGACTTCAAAGCAGCAAGGTGCTTTTTGCTCGATGTGTGACTGGAAACTGCCGCGTTTCCCATGTTGCTCAAAGAAAACGTTTTGCGGCACATTGAGGATCACTTTGCACGGGCTTAATCCAACTTGCATATTCCGATATATTCGGATTCGTCCAGTCCGGATTAAACAAGCACTTTCTTGCCGCCGACATGGTCAACGAAAAGGCCACTTCCAGAAACACAATGGAAACACGACGCTCAACGACACACGTCAATAACCGAATGTATGGCCGCATCCGAAAGTGCGCATCGCCAGATGCGCACTTTCAGATTGGATCGGATTGGATCCGATTGCGGTCTGCAGCTTTCCCATTTGTTACTAAGTCTAGTGACTTTAACTGGATCTAGGCTAGTGTCGTGCCCTTAATCCAATCCAATCCAATGCATGGCTTGTCGGCTGTTCTCTTTGCATCGGGTAGCACACACTACATCGGGTGAGCAGAGCCCGCGATCCGCTCTAAGCAGAATTTATCGCCTATTTTTCTGCCCCCCAGTCGTCGAGCCTTTCCTCAGGGAACTCGATGGCGTTTCCGGCTCATTCTCCCTGACTGGGCTCGCTTTTTGACAATATCTCTGACAATTCCTCCATTTTTTCCCGGTACTTATAATTTTCCCTGACAATTCCCGGTTTTCCCGGTCACTAGACACCCTGGCCACTTATTTGGCTTCGTTTCCATGTATGGCATCGTATCAAAAACCGAATATAGCTTCCTCAGTAATAAAAACATGAGGCAACGAAAAGTCGCGCAAGAAGAGTTAAGTGCAGTAAAATGCTTAGATGGGCCAGTTTGTACATGGTGGGAAATAAGCGCCGAAGGGACAGGGACCAAGAGTAGAATAACGACGACACAGGGCGCCCTGTGTCGTTATTCTACTCTCGGTCCCCGTTCCTTCGGCGCTTATTTCCCACGAGTTAAGTGCATTCAGTTCCAGAGGGAATCTATCGAGGACGTGTCTACCGACCTCTAAAAGTGGCCAGCATCTGCGGAAGAAAGGGAAGTGGAAAGGCCGATTCGCATACTAGTTGTGTTTCGCTCCTGATCTCCTGCAACCCCTGGCGCCACCTATCCGGTAGGTCGGGAATGCTTCAGACCTGCATCTTTACAATTATTCACGCGCAATTCTTTCGCCGTGGTCTCGAAATCATTCCAACGATGTCAACGCTTTATGCAACTGTTTCTCATAAACAATGCGTAGACATCACCTCGCAAACACCGCAAATCCTTCGACTATTCCCGTATTCGCCTCGAGAACCGTAGGAAAAACGAAAGACAGCCTCCTTGCGGAATGTCGCCAATTCACCCCTTCGTCCGTGGAATTAAGACGTGTGCGGGTGCACCTTGGATTAGCTTTACATTGTTTTATTGGGACGTGCGCTTTTGAAATGCCCAAAGCGTCATCTCTTTCTTCAGCAACCGAATCTCGTACGAGCTACTTTGCACGGCGCACAAATTGCGCGCAAAACTTCCTTTTTTTTTCTTGGTGCGACCCCTCCTGTACATCACCTGTGTCGCCTCTTTTGAGGGTTAAAACTGATTTTAATAATGCGCATCGGAATAACTTTGATATTTTTAGCGCACATCAGGATTTTACGCAACAATTACGCGAATGGACGCAATGGCCTTAAGCAGGCCAAATCAAGCCTACCCCTAGTTTTTTTTGTTTTTTTTGCGTTTGTCGTTAGTTTTTATTTGATAATTTGTATTTTGTCTTATATGTATAATACTTCACCTATGTTTGTGCACCACACAGTAGACCGCTAGGTTGTTTGTGGGCACTGGAAAATAAACCATTATTATTATTATAGTTGGATATGAGTTTGGGGTGGTTCCAGGTCTACCTGACAGACGGCGCCAGTGTGCCGGCTGTAACGAGAAATTGCAACACACTCCACATAGTCAAACGCACATCTGCACCGGCCTTCTAATCAGTAGGGTCCGCCCCTCGCGCAAATGCCCTCCTGCCTTCACGCAGAGATAGAGATGTGTGCGTCCCGCTCGTGCGAATCTCTGAGCGGCACTCCCAAGTGCACGCCGGCGCCACTCACCACTGGAGGGTTCATGCCACACCGGAGTTTCTCGTGGTCACAGATCTCCACGCCCACAAAGATGCCAATGACCACCCCCAGGAAGGAGACAAGTTGCTTCCAGCTGCAAAGGGGATTGAATCAAGTGTGTAATGCCATCCGGGGTTCATTTCTGAGGTCTGACAGCGGTGCGTTTTCCTTGCTACAGAATCCGAGTGCTGCGCCCGGACCAGGCGGTATTTCAAATCATGTCTTAAAAAATTGTGCCCGCGCATTGACCCCCTTTCTGGTTCTACTGCTTAAGAAATCATTAGAAAACAATCAAATCCCCCGCGAATGAAAGACTGCCAATGTTGTTCCAATACACAAATCAGGTCCTAAAAACTGTGTCATGAACTGTAGGCCTCTCACGAGTGTGTGCTTCCTTGGAACATATTGTTTATCCTTACAGGAAACATCCAAAAGCTAACAAATTTTTTACATCTTACCAACATGGTTTTAGATTGGGCTTGTTTTGTGTCACCCAGTTGTATGAGGTCACCCACAACGGTTTGGCTTCGTATGACAAAGGCTTTCATTCTGTATTTTTAGATTTTCAGAAGGCTTTTGATGCCGTTCCACATTCCCTTCTTACGCATAAATTGCTGTTTCTAGGATTACCTGCAAATGTTCTTGGATGGCTAGAAAACTACTTATCCGATAGAAAACAATGTCATTGTTAAGGGTGTGACGTCATCTTACGTCAACGTAACGTTACGAGTCCCTCAAGGTTCGGTCTTGGGGCCTTTGCTCTTTGTCGTTTATATTAACGATATCACAGACGGAACATCATCTAGTACGAAGCTTTATGCAGATGACTGTGTCATTTACCGTACTGTTCAAAATGCATTCTTTTCTTAGCATGGTGTGACAGGTGGAAATAGAGTTTAAACAAAACAAAAAGTGTCGTTCCATTCGTTTTACCAGAAAGCGTAAGCCTCTCCTATCAAACTATCATCTGGGCAGCTATTTGCTTGATCACGTTGACAATTTCAAGTATTGAGGTATTGGCGACTCCAGCGAAATCGACGCCGCGTAGCGGCAACGCCGCGAAGCTCATGAGAGGAGGTCGTTTCAACTCTGTCGTCTGCTATCGCTGCTTGGTACTCGTAGGCAGCATAGAAACAAATATTGTTTCCAGTAATTATTTTTAGGCTTCCGCCGTGTCATTCCTACGCATTGACTAGAAGAAGGTATCTACCGTCGAAAAATCGCGATGCTTTCATGCGTAACACCGATTTTACGCTACAGTGCAAGAAATTTATGGTGGTCCGCGTGCTGAACGACGAAAATGACCTCCTTTCGTCCGCCATTTTGTCTGACCAGCGCGTCCCCTATAGTTCGCTGGAGTCGCGAATATTCTTCTCGTCTGATCCGACATGGAACAACCACATAGATTACGAGACTAATAAAGCAATAATGCAACTTGAAAACTGCGCCAGTGTCCCTGAAGAATGTGCTCTATACAACAAATGTGCGATCAATTCTGGAATATGCCTGTACAATATGGGATCCTCATTCTCAATATCTTATTTTTAAATTGGGACGAATTGAAAACCGTGCAGCTCGTTTTGTAACTATGATTTTCGTTCAAGCATCTCAAACATAAAAAGATCACTTGGTTGGAGTCTTCTTTGCCAACGTGCAAAATGTTCACGCTTAAAGATCTTTGACGCTATTTACAATGATGAAACTAGAATCGATAAAAACATGTATATGCAGGCCCCACATTATACGTATCAAGAAGAACGGATCACCAGATGAAAGTTCGAGAAATTAACCGCCGAACGGATGTTTTTGCCCACTCTTTTTCACCCCTTACTATCAATGAGTGGAATAGCCTGGACAGCGCTATTGTCACTTCTCCACAAAACATGTTCTTCCGAGTTTTACGAGACTTTTGTTGTCAATAGCTGTCTGTTATTTCCCGTCTGTTTTGTATCGTGTTATTTGTTCATGTAACCCCCTACAATAATGCCCCTTAAGTGATGTAGGTACCCGCATAAATAAATAAATAAACACCAAAAACACCCACCCTACGTCTGTGTTGAAGGGTGGGGTCGGATGTTGCCCAATTACTGCGTGCCAAGTAGACGCGTAAAAAAAAAAAAAAAAGGACTGAACACAGTTTTTTGTGAATGGGGGTCCTGCACGTGTAACGAGGCCACGAACAATGCAAAACTCGACGACACAGTCGCAGGGGTAGCCTCTTGCTGGCAATAGTCGAGTGCGGCTCGTGAATTGGACACGACCATTGTACTTCAGCACTCCAAGAGGGCTCGTGCCAATCAATGCCTGGGCGAGCGCTCGGGTACTGGCAACTCTGACGCCCTACGGATGGCGGGGCAGAGGCACCGAGACGGCAGAAGGGACGGGGATGTATTCTTCGCGATTTCCCGCGCGTCTGCTCGCCCAAGCTGGTGAGTGTGCTACAATTAATCCATCTGGCTACAAATACGAAGCGGTCGGGGCAGAGGCATATCACTGGTTACGGAGACATAGACACGCCGACCAAAACCGTGCGGTAAAACCACCAAGGCCGGTAGTCCCAGCCACCACCTGCGCCACCGTCCCCGCTCTTCTGGTCCTTCGCTCGTCCGCGAGAGATCGAGCGGCGGGCTAGTGTTGCTAATAGTGACTCTTGTCTCGGATCACTGCAACGACCAAGTAGCCCAACTCTAACGTCTGCAGCTCGGCACGCGATCCGTGCTTGGCTGACCCCAGTACGTGGTCACGACGGACATTTGTGGCATGGGATCGGCGCCAGATTAGGAGGTCGCTTGTTCTGGCTGCAACTTTACGGGGTGGAGGCAGTTTGTTTTTTCTGCGACTGCCACTGCCTGAGGAGAACACCAATGGATGTTTGGTGGGTTGGGAACGTCAATTCTGCTTGCAACCATTTCTCATTGCCTTCTTCAACATTTGGAGAGAGCGCCGCACACTTACAATGGGACTTTCATCCTCGAATTGTCCATTCGCTCCAGAGTCATGGCTTCGGCATACAGGTGCATCTAGAAAGATTGTAGAGTTGCCAAATTCAAAGCATCAGAAAGGAGTGAGAACCTTATACAAAAACATACCGCAAATAAAGATAAAAAGTTCACCATTTAAATAGATCATTAGGAAATAGTTTGTGCCCTAAATGGCACTTCAGGAACCTTTCCAGAAGCCAACAGAGACTAACTTCCATGTTGAGTTCTGACGTAGCTGGGTTGGGAACAAATACCAAACCACCTTATTTGCCGGCTGGAAGTCACTACAATTCAAAGGGACCACTAGATCTTTAAAAAGGTACTCTGGCATTTTCTTCCTAGTCCCTGATTTGCCTGAAAACTTGCTAATCTAACATCACTGAAACGATAACCCAAATATTGGGCCAAAATAATGTTTTTTTAACAAAGTTATCGAATTTCCAATTTTGGTTTTCATCGTGTTTTTCAGTGAGTCTCTACTGGCAACAACGAAAAAAGTGACATCATGGGAAGGCAGGGGTTTACTCTTTGGACTGTAGACTTTGTTCCCAACTGATTATTAGCAGTTTCGTGGTGTCAAATGAATGCTATGGAAGCTCGCTCCAGCACCCGCGCAGCAGCATGAAACAAATGCTCGGTACAGTCCATTTCTAGATTGCCCACTGGACCTGCAAGCCTGCCTTCCCCTGACGTCGCGTCACTGAAAAGCGTGGGTATATTTGAATATTGGTTTCAGCATAATTTGCACTTGCCGATTTCACAATAACTATCCTGAATTTTCAGATACAAAATAGCATTCCGGAAAGAGCAAATGCCGGTGATTCTGAAAATATAGTTAGGTGGGGTAGCTAAAAAACTCACCGCAGCCCCACACAAAACTTCACATGCACCTTTTTCGAGCAACGAGCGCCATCTGGGAGTTGGCTGCAAACTACAATAAAAGAGCAGCCCAACATACCCCCGCCCGTCAAAACACATTGGCATCGTGCCGTTGTATCGGTTTTCAGTGCTTTTCATACCACTACCGACACTAAAAAACAAGGCATCAAAATAGACTAAATAAGCGCGAAGATAGATGCTGACAAAGTTGCCGTCGCCATTTTCGCAGGGCATTGCATCCCGGTGTCCTGCGAAAATGATGACAGCGGGAGTGTAAGCATGCGCAGAAGCTTACTAGAAAAAGGTCCATTACGACAGGCACTTTCAACCCCAAGAATGACATACCTTGGTTGCGTTTCAGCAAATGCCACTCAACAACTACAAACACATTTTGTTAAAAGAAAAAGGATTCGGACTGGGCTCACATTAAAAAAAAAAATGAAAGCTGTTTACAACTCTCTATAACGCCGAATTAGAGCGCAGCTCTTGAGGAGGAGGAGGGAAGGGTACCGGAGGGTCACGTGACCTCGGGGGGGGGGGAAGGGGGGGTCACGTGACCCCCGATGACGTTATCAGTGACGTCACTGATGACGTCATCAGTGATGATGACGATGCCGATGCCGATGACGTCACCAGTGACGTCATCAGTGACGATGATGATGCGGATGCCAATAACGTCATCAGTGACGTCACTGATGACGTCATCAAGTGATGATGACGATGACGATGCGGATGCCGATGACGCCATCAGTGACGTCACTGATGACGTCATCAGTGACGATGCGGATGCCGATGACGTCATCAGTGACGTCATCAGTGACGTCACGCGTCCCATAATGCACCGCGCGGTTACGCCGACGGCGACGCCGCTCAAGCCGGAAACGGGCGCCTAAGAGCTGCGCTCTAAAATAACGGCCGTGCCGGGTTTGGACCAAAATGCTCGTCGGTCAAGCCGGGTTTGGGCTGACGTTCACAAACCATAGTCCGGGTTGGGCCGGGTTCAGGTCGGGCCTTAAAATTGAAGCCTGATCTGATCTCTAGTTACGGGCACCACACCTTTACAGGGGGAGGACCGAGGGCAAGGAAAGCGGCACCCTCACCGGTTCCCCGTAGTTCCTCCGGAGGTAGGGGAAGTCGTAGCTCTCTTCGGGGTCCCTCTCCGTGGCGCCGATGTCGGGCAGGTTGGGGTAGTCTCCCCGGGAGCTGTCGTGGTTGTCCGGGAACGGCTCATAGTCCTCCGGGAGCATGCCATACTTCTTGGCGGCGGCCGCCTTCTCCTCGGGGGTCTGCGGATACGGGCCGGGCTTCCAGTCCTTGTTCCAGTCTGGAACCAGACAGAGGTAGATTCCCAGAAAACATTTTTACGGTGGCACTCATCATTGGGTTTCGTGGTGGATTCCTGGTGCATTTCGTGTAGAGTCGTGACGCTCCGCCAAATTTAGTGGATCCGGTGGGGATACGGAAGCTGGGGAGACTGACTGGTCTTTCTCCGCCTCGCAGGATTGCGTCACTGCGGCGTTCTTGTGACCTTGCAGCGTTGCGTTCAGTGTTGCGCATGTGGATTCCTCTCCTTTCTATTTCGGACCTTCTGAGGTTCCGTCGAATCGGTTGATAAGAGGTAAAAAATGAAAGCCGTTTACAACTCCTTGTAACGCCGAATTAGACCGCAGCTCTTGAGGAGCAGGAGGGAAGGGTACTAAGGGGAGGGTATATCCCTGCTCCCTCCTCCTAACCTTGTCATCCTGCCTGCTACTCCGCCAAGGGGGCTACGAGGCCTCGCGAAGGCCATGGGGCCCCCGTGAGATCACGTGACCTCGGGGGGTGGGGAAGGGGGGGGTCACGGGATTTCAGGGGCAGGGGGGTCACGTGACCTCAGGGGGGGGGGAGGTCACGTAACCTCAGGGGGGTCACGTGACCTCGGGGGGGTCACACGACCTCAGGGGGGTATGTGACCTCAGAGGGGGTCACGTGGCCTCGGGCGGGGGGGGGTCACGTGACCTCACGGTTACACAGACGGCGACGCCACTCAAGCCGGAAACGGGCGCCTAAGAGCTGCGCTCTAAAAAAGCACCGGTGTCTCATCCACAAATTTGACAGGGACTAGCATGTGTAATCAAACGTCGCTAGGGTTATTCCACGCGCTAGTGACACGAAGAGCTTACGCAAAGCAGTAACGATACACCAATGTGCTGTTTACAAACGAGCCCATATTTGCCCATACCAGGTGTCGGGACTGAGCGTGCGCGGACACCAGATTTATACGATATGAAGAGTCTGCGCTAGGGATGTCGCGAACCACCCTAGGTTCGATTTCGAAAGGTTTCGATATTTGCGAAGCGAACTGAGGTTCGATTTCGAAAAATTTCGATATTTTCGTACCGACCGAGGTTCGAATTCGAAAAATTCGCAACTTCCGATTACAGTAGAGTTTCGAATTCGAAAAGTTCGAAGCTTTCAATGTTTCTAAAATTTCGGGTTCGAATATTTTGAATATTTTTTTACTTGAGGTTCGATAAATTCGAAGATTTCGAACTTTCCTAACTTGAAATTCGAGATATTCGAAAAATCTGAATTTCTTAAGATCTGAAGTTCGAAAAGTTCGAAGATTTCGAAATTCTTTGGAAATAAAATTCGAAAACTTCGAACGCTTCAAATTTTTATAGACATGAAGTTCAAACAATTCGAAGATTTCGAATTTCTTTCTGCATAAAGTTCGAAAAGTTCGAAAGTTTTGATTCTCTTTTAACGCTGAATTAAAAAAAAAAAAATGCTTCGAAGATTTTTAATTTTTTTCAAGTCCAAGTTTTCAAAGTTCGAAGTCCAGTTTTCAAGTTCCTCCACAGTTTCAGTTTCAAATAACGTTTTCACGACTCACTGGTTTTCACGAAATCAAGTTTAGAAAAGTTAGGGTGTGATACCTAGGCTCTGCGAAGTTGGTCAGGCAATTAAATGAGACGACAAGTGTCCCGGATGTGCTGGAATATTTGCCAGTGCAGAGTGACGTGTGACCATAGATCAGTAATTGTGACCGCCAGCCCGGGGGGAGGGGGGGGGGGGGGGGGTTCTTTAACGTGCATCACGTAGTAGTGATCACACGAACACACTGTTTTACGATACTCATCCAGTTAGAAATAGCCAGGGGCGGGCAGGAGGTTGAGGCTCAGAAAAACCTTGAAGCGACCTGGCAAACTACCTCCCCACCCCTTGCACGCTGGTCGTAATCCGATCGAACGCCGCCCGAGTGACGCTGGCATATAGTAAGTTAAGTTTGTAATTGTCCTGGAGGTTTATTTTCTGGGACGGAGGAATCGCCTCGCAAAAAGCACAGAAGCCAACACAACTCGAGGTCGAGGAGCGTTCTACCATACAAGTGGCGTCGGAAGAGGAAAAACAGGGGAGGGATATTCCAGATATTTCGGACTGTTAAAGAAAACAATACGGGGAAAGAGGGCGTGGTCGAGCTTATTTTAACCTCAAATTATTTATGCCTATGTATAGCTACTGTCGCTCTTCACTGCATAAAAGATCGCGTAGATGGTCATTATTAGAAACTCGTTGTCAGAAGGCACTACTCGTCACATGCTTAGTGGTTCGGAAGTTCAAAGCTATGTCTTTACGACCTAAATAACTGTGCCAATGGTAAAAAAAAAAAAAAAAAAAAAAAAAAAATTAATAAATGCGGGGATAAAAAGCTGGAGAAAGAAAAAACTATCAAGAACTCGCCGGATGTGTTGTATTCTTGCATATTCAGAGGTTCAGAACTTCGAAACAACTTTCTCCTACCAAAATGTGTACAGGCTAAAAGGAACACGTCCCAGGAACGTGAAGCGAAAAAAAAAAAATGTTTTTTTTTAATGATGTGCTGAACTTGAACAATATTAGAAATCTTCTCCCATGAGTTAATTTATTCCTTAACGTGAAAAAACAATAAATACATTATTTTGCATTCTGCAGATGGCAATGATATGTACTGTCTGTGGTGTTAATTTAAATGCGATACCTCAAACAACTTAGACGAAAATAAATACCAAGTTTAGGACATAATTGCATGTAGATACATGTTTGGACATTTCTTCGAAACTCACCTTGAATAACAATAGTCATATCTTAAGACGACACTTATCTAGGCTATACATAGATCATTCTTAAAAAGTTTAACATCTCTAACATAAATAGCTTCGGCTACATCGCGCTTCAAATCTGGCATAAACGATAATCGTCAAAAACCCGTCGTCCTTCCTCGCCCCTTCGGGAATTTATTTCTTTAAAACTAAGCATGCCAGAACATTGATATAAACGGCATTGTCTTTCGTAAAGAACGGAACACCGCATGTAAAAGTTCGAGAAAAAAAAATTACGAATGTACCTCACTACTTGAATTCAAATGAAACCGTCCGCCGGTCTTTTGAAGTTCGACGAACGTCGAACTTTTACCCTAAAAGTTCGAAGTTCGTCGAACTTCTGACTTTTCAGGATTCGAAAGTTCGAAACTTTTCGAATTCTATTGATAAATAAGTTTGAAAGTTCGAAAATTATTGATTTCCTTAGCATAGGAAATTCGAAAGTTCGAACAGCTTCGAACTTTTTAGTGCAAGAAATTCGAAAGTTTGAAAATCATCGAATTTTTTGGTTAGTCAAGTTCGGAAGTTCGACAAGCATCGAATTTTCCAGTGTGATAAGTTCGAAAGTTCGAAAAGGATAGAATTTCTTGGCGTAATAAGTTCGACGGTTCGAAAAGCGTCGAACTTCTTAGCTTAACAGGTTCGAAAATTCGACTTGCGTCGAATTTTACGATATAGAACATTCGAAAATGCGAAATCTTTCGAACCTTCCGAATCGCTTGATTCGATCATCGAAACTTCGATTCGAAAAAAGTTTGCGGCATCCCTAGTCTGCGCATGTGCTGTGCCGACAGCAGCGTTACCACAGTGGCGTGACGTCGGAGAGTTGAGTTGGTGAATACTCCGCGTCCCCTTACGGCGAATCGCGGCAGATGAAACGAGCCATCCCAGTCAATCTAGCCCTGCGAACCTATCACATGACTATGTGCCTCGTGTGTCACTGCACTCTTCCCAATGGTCACATGACATGCAAAAGGTGTGAGATTGTCCTCGGCAGTTCATGGTGTCTTCTGCAGTCGCCAGTTTGATACTTTAGTCCCGTGTTCCAGGGGATAAAAACGAGGCCCGTCGAAATATTAGGCGCTGGAGCAAATCAGCCGTCTGGGCTAAGTCTTTGTATTGAGCTCTTTTTGTCATGTTTTGCCCATTGAAAGGCACTGTGAAAGTATGCACCTGATCTCACTACAACACCGTCTCCTTCCGCACAATAAAGTCCGTCTACCGGGGTTACCGAATGTCAATAGACGTACACGCGAATGCAGCGTCCGAAGCCAGCTACAGCCACGCCATCTTCCAAATGCCAGCTGCTACCAATGCGGGCAGGCTAGCGTAGGGTCCAAGCTGGGCTTTCAAACAGACTGTCCTGTGCACGGTCACCCTTCGCTTCGCTCGCGGAATCCTTATTATAATCTCGGGCCCGAGCACGCACCAAACCTCGTCCGAACTGCCAAGGGTTCGCCAGGCGATTGCTTTCCGCCCTCGGCGTCGACCTCCACAACGGCGCATCCAACTTCAGCTAGCATTGCCACGTTCGTGTTGGCAGACGACATTCAGAATATGGTGTGTGGCGTTGCTGGCTTCAAACACTACATTTGCGCATACCTCCATAACAAAGATGCTTTGACGCCATGGCGACGAGACAAGGTGCATACTTGGGCTCTTTTGTCGTGTTTTACAATGTGAGGAGCGTGAACTGAAAAAGAGTCTGAAAAAGGACTTAAAAGGATGCCGAATCGAAACCTGGATTCCACAAAACACGGCGGCCAAAGCATGCAACGGGATGCTACAAACACCAAAACATCACCCGTACAGCGATATCTCGAACGGATGACTGTATTTTTAAAAAAACGGAGGCGCATTTGACAGATATGTTTACGTCTTGTTTCTCCGAGAAGGAGAGGGAACGGCCTCGCGTCTTCTCCGCCTCGCCGCCTTGAGGGGGCGAAGCGAAGAGAGGAGGAAACAAGATGACGTCCTGTGCCTCGCTGGCCTCTTTCAATCTCGACCTCTTTTTACAAAAATATGGCCGTCCATTCGAGATATCACCTTACGAGTAGTGTTGTAGGGATTGTAGCGTCCCGCCTACAGCTCCTGCATTGTTTTCTGAAATCCAAATTTCGGTTCACTATCCCTTTAACGCAGACGTGATTTCCTTCAGCACCTAATATTTCTATGATCCTTACACAAAAAGTATGTTTTTAGCTCACAATTCGGACAAAGTTTCTTGTATGAGGCTAAACTACTGATGTGGTCCTTTGTAAGGTGAAACGGAGTGTAGGACAAGCGCGAAAAGCAGGACACCCCAAAAAGGCATCAGGCACTCGTGAGCACCTACCGAAGAAAATGAAATTAACGTAGTTAATTTAATTGTTTCAAAATATTTTGTATTATTAATAATGCATCGCGTATCTCAGAGCAAGCGCGTCCGTGGCTGAATGGTTGTCGTGCTTGGCTTCCACGCAAAGGGTCGAGGTTCGGTGCCTGGCCGCAAATGCACCTTTTTGTTGTTTCTCTAAATGTCGCGTTCTGGTAAACTCGAGAACCCTGTTGCTTGCTCGAGGTCTGAATGTTCAACACGCCGAGCCTTCTACGCCAATTGTTTCAGAAGCCCACTTGCCAGAGTGAGTTTGGCCCCAGCGCTCGATCCTGCTGTTATGCCGCTATCGACGCCTGCGACGTTAGCCTTCTTATATTTTGTTTTGGGAACAAGTTCGCCCCATTAAAAGTTTCCTTCAGTCATTCGTCGCCTCATCAATTGTCATTTGTGACAATTGATGAAGAAATGTGAATCAATAATAATGGGGAATGCAGTGCATTTTGCATGTGATTAATAGACCTTTTCCCCGAATCGAAGTGCCCTGGTTGCGTGGTGGCACAAAATTAATTCTGGGTACCAGTTGGCCACTTAGTTTTGGTCTCAGTCAGGGGCGGATCCAAGGGGGGGGGGGGGCAACGGGGGCGGCCGCCCCCCTCAAGTAAGGTCGACCCCTTCTCCTCCTCCTTTCTCGGAGGGCAATTTGACATGGGTGGACCCCCCGGTGCACACAAAAAAAATGGGAGAATAGTATCCTTACAAGGCTTCCCGCCCCGCCCCGCCCCGCTTCCCCCTTGCCCCCCCCCCAAGACGGAGTTCTGGATCCGCCCTTGGTCTCAGTTTCAGATTTTGTCATGATCATCATGTCGTGACGAAATACGCTGCTTGCATTTTCATTGCTGCGACTTCCTACAAGTGTACAATACTGTAGGCATTTCCGTGAGATACCGAAAAAAATCGTTGCCACTGTTTTTGTGGTTTCCGATGTGCCGGACTTTGGGCAAAGGTAGGCAAATGTAGAATGATGCATCGCAACGTCCTTGCTGATGCCTCTGTTGCGCAAGCATGTCCGCATGCGCGTGAAGAAAAGTTACGCAGGCTTCGAAGTTCGCGTGCTCGGCCGCAGGAGTACAGACAGCGGCTGTCTGATCGAAACCGAAACCATGTCACTCCACTCCATGGCCAACTGGTTCCCAGCGTGCAACGCGCGCAGTGTTGCATGGAGGGATATTTTAAAGTGGCGGCCTATTCGCGACTTGAATTTTCCTCGTTTTCCAAAATGGCAGGTTTAGTGAGGGTCGGAGATGCGTGCCGCTGTTGAGCCTGTCTAGTGTGCTGGCTTCACTGAGCGATACAAATTATTTCTGGTAACACTAGGAAGCTAGGGTGTTATGAGCACAGGTCACCTTTTTATGCTGAAAACAAAAAAGGTATTTATTTATTTTATTTATTTATTTACACGTACCGCGACCTCTGTGAGGTCATTGCACGAGTGGAAAATACGGAAACAAATTAACATTCAAACGATACAACATGCCCTTGAACATGAAAACGATGACGTCGTGCGTTACTCAAAAAAGAATAGGCAGAACCGCGCTAATAAAATCACCATAGGGAAGAGTATGTATTTCCCCATCAAGATTATTCCAAATTTCAATACTATGTGCAAAAAACAAATATATAAAAAAAAAAAAATATTTAAAGCTGTTAGTATGAAACTGAAAAGGAACAATATTTAATGAATGAGATTGTCCGGTGCGTGAACTACTAGAGAATGAAATATATTTACTTCGATCTATTCCCCAGTCCCCATTAACGATTCTGCGCAACATTTTAATTCTATCGACCGTTCGCCTTCTAGACAAAGGCCCCAGAGATGAAACAGCCGAGGAGGGCGAACAATTATGGTCGTACCTATTCAAAATAAACCTTACAGCCTCGGCCTGGATAGATTCAATGAGATTAATGTCTTTCTTAAAATAAGGATCCCAAACAACAGATCCATACTCCAAGCTGGGCCTAACGAGGGTCTTATAAGCGCGGAGCTTAACTTCTTTAGTAGAGCATTTAAGAGTACGTTTAACCTAACCTAATTTTTTAAGGGCGCCAGAACAAATAAAGTTGACGCGCTTGTCCCATTTGAGGTTGGACGCGAAGAAAACACCTAAATATTTGAGCTCCGTAACTTCATTTAAAATGACATCGTCGATACCGTAGCTAAAAACTAAAGGGGTTCTCTTATTCGTAAATCTCATAAACGCAGTCTCATCAAAGTTAATATCCATTTGCCATTCCTCGCTCCAATTAAAAAAACGGATAAAGGATTCGTTAAGTAAGAGTTGATCATTAGGAGACGAAATGTCATTGTACGGAATGCAGTCATCCGCGTAAAGACGAATTTTAATGGGTATGTTTTCTACGACATCATTTATATACAAAATAAATAAAAGAGGCCCTAACGCAGAACCCTGAGGTACACCTGAGCTAACCGAAGCTTCCGAAGAGAAGGCATTCGCAAATGAAACAAACTGCGACCCTGCAATTCAAATAATCTGAAATCCAGTCAAGCAGAAGGGAGTTTCTAAGAATGACTTTTAACTTTAAAAGAAGCTCGGGGTGGGAGACTTTATCAAACGCCTTCGAATAGTCAGTAAAAATAGCGGCAACTTGTCCTCTTTTATCTAATGATGAAGCAAAATCATGAGTAAATTCCAGAAGCTGCGTAGTGGTTGAAAGAAGACGACGAAAACCATGTTGGTTAGGACAGAGTAAAGAATTATTTGCGAGATAATTGGAGATATGCTTACACATTATGTGTTCGAGGAGTTTGCTGCCAGAGGATGGAAGAGAAATTGGTCTATAATTTAGAAGACTCTGCTTATTACCGGATTTGAAAATGGGAAAGATTCTTGCTCATTTCCAAAGTCGAGGAACCCTTCCGGATGAAAGAGACTTTTGGAAAATTATAGTTAAATATCTCGATGTCCAGACGGAGTAACGATGCAGAAAAGAATTTAGGACATCATCCCGGCCTGAACTCTTTTTACAGTCGAGGTTCAGGAGCAAATTAAGTACACCAGAATCATTAACCTGAATGTCTCTTAACAGTGGACATGATATAGTGGGACAAAAACTAGGTTCGCAGCCGTTATCCAGAGTATAAACAGACGTAAAATATTCATTAAAGCTATTCGAAATATCAGTAGGGTCATTAACACATTTATCCTGAATAATGAAATTACGGTGCGTTTCATCTCTGGGTAGCGTAATATTTAGGCCAGGAGGTATGTTTTACCTCCGGAGCGAAACCAAAACTAACCTTGATTTTGGATTTAATTTCTCGGTATAGGTCTTAATTTCAGATTGTTTCATAACTCAAAGTGTGTCTCACACCGTAATTATTTAGTTAAGGAAGTTGTTCGCGGAAACTTTTGTCCCTTTAAAGACGGGGTCTTTCATACACCTTAGAGGTAACATAGAATATTATTATTTGTTAAAAAAATAAGCGCCGATATTTGCGCGTTCTTTCTGCCTTTTCTCGCTCAGATAATTGTCATATGAAATAATGAACTGCGGGCCTTTCAATGGCTTTTTGGGTATTTAGATGATTAATCTAAATGAATTAAGAAATGCTGTTTTCCTTAGAAAAATTCAAAGACGAAATCTGAGTCAGGCAGCTGAAGTGCCCGTGTTTTTAAAGCAACGCGTGACGCATAGGAGTTTATATTGCATCCAGTGTTTGACTGTTTGCCTATCTTGATAACGATGACAGAGGTTTTCATATGCTAACAAGAAAACAAAATGATACCTTTCAGGAAACACTAATATGGTTAATGGCGTATTTTTGTGATCGTGGCGTTAATTGGGGGCATACATTGCCGCGATTTGCATTAATAATAATATAAATATTAAACGTAAGATATTTTAATACGCAATTTTTCAAGCTCTAAAATAATTAGTTGCTTATGATCTAATTTCAAACGTGCGAACAAGTATGACAATCTAAAGTGTGCTAATTATCATCATTGGTGCCAATTGCAGCATTTTCAATTAACAAGTTATAAAATACATTCTAAAATCAATGACAACATTCTAGCTAATGTCACTTACGTGAGAAATTCATGTAAAATTTGATTAATTGAGGGTGCTATCAAAGTAGCGACTTTTGACAATCGGCAAAACTTCCAAAGTCGCCGCCAATATCCTTCTAAACCTAATCCTCCCCCCACCAAAAAAAAAAAAAAATTTAATTATTACTTTTTTTAACATTTATTTACTTTCGTATTTGCACGCCGTTGTTTTGCCAATCTCAGCCTTTCCAGTTCGAAGGAACAGCTATTTGCTCGCGCGTCTGCTCATTGCAGCACGTTTCGTTGGCGTTGGAAGCCGGTGAAACAGTAGTGAGTTTTAGTATTGCATATACGAGCAAACGCAAGCGCTGTGTGTTTGCGTTAGCTTTACGTGTTCCACGCTGCGCATGTGCGGAGCCCAAAATTGCGGTCTTGGATCAGAGCATGGCAACGATGCGCACGCTGAACGTGGAGCCCGCCACCCTAACGCAAACGCACAGCGCTTGCATTTGCTTCTATAGGTGGTATTCACTGAGCCTGCAGGTTCGATTTTGCCAGGGAGCGCCACCGTCGATCCGCCATCTTCGAGGTCGCGGTTTGACTGGCTTGGGTACGCGGTCGTACGTTGGTAGTGTGTGCTAATTTCATATAGTTGAAGAAGCTTCGTTGAACAAAAGAGAGAAAAAGGTATATCTCGGGGGCGGGCCGTTTTAGTTTCCTTGTTGCCGCCAAGTACCGTGTGTAAAGGCTGAACCGCACGTAAGCAATTTAGCGAGCGACGAGACGAGACGAGCGACAGCGACGAGACAAGCGACGACGACCCGCTTCGCCGTTGCTCGGTCACTCGCGCGACGAGGCAAACCGCATGAAAACGACGGGAGCAAGCAACCAAGGCGATTAGCAACGTTTTCTAGAAATCCAAAAACCGAGCGACGCGACGACCGACCGTGAGAAATCTCTGTCGCTCGTCACCGACTCTTGTCGCTCGCTCGCTAAATCGCTTACATGCGGTTCACCCTTCACTGTCGCTCGTCGCGTAGCTCGGTTTTGGGATTTCTAGAAAACTTAGCGCTCATCACCTTGGTCATGTGCTCCCGTCGCTTTCATGCGGTTCGCCTCGTCGCGCGAGTGACCGAGCGGGCAGCAAAGCGGCAGCGAAGCGGGTCGCCGTCGCTTGTCTCGCCGCTCGCCAAATCGCTTACATGCGGTTTTTAAATCGCTCGGGCTAATGAAAAATGCGCCGCATTTTTCATAAGCTGCGCACTCTGTGAGCCGCACGGTATGTTTCTGCACATGAACGAACACCGAAGGCACGACGTATGTACAGTCGGGTGCAAAAGTTTGCAGGGCACGGGAGCGCAATGCCGAAGTGCATCGCCGCGCCGTCCGACGGCGCGCCGCCGCATTAGGGTGCCGCGTTTTGCGCATGCGCGCCTTTCGTGCTCGCTATCATGTCTCTTTCGCTCGTTTCTTTTCGACGCACTCCTGATAACAGAAATCGGCGCCAGGGGCGCAAGTTAGCGCTTCGCTGGCTCTCATGCTGAGCGTCTGTTTCAGCCGCCTCAGCCGCCGCGTGGGTAATTATAGGTGCTCCGTCACTCAGCGCGGCTGCTGAGTCAGCAGAAGAAGACGCGAGGCATGACAGTCAGCGAAACGGCAACTTGCGCCCCTGGCGCCGACTCCGGTTATCAGGAGCGAGTCGGACAGAAACGAGCGAAAGAGACATGACTGCCAGCACGAAGGACGCGCATGCGCGGCTTTTTAATGCGGCGGCGCGCCGTTGCACGGCGCAGCGATGCATTTCGGCACGCGCTCCCGTGCCCCGCAAACTTTTGCTCCCGACTGTACGACACAGAGGCGATGGAACAACACGGTTACAAGGCCGTAGTGCAAAAAATCCGCTAGAGAAAAACAATAAAGAAACTAGCAAAATAAAACAAAGAGTAATTACACCGTGCTACAAAAGCACCAAAGTAGAAAAATCAGTTCTTGCAAGAGCTACCGCCGTGGGCACGGCGCGCGACACGGAGCGCTGCATGGAGCCGAGGGAGCAACGCGGCCGCGTTGAACGAGTCCGATAGCGATAAAAACGAACTAAAACACACAAAAAATACTCCTACGGCGCTTCAAAAGCACCAAAGTATAAGAATAACCCCTAGTTTCGGTCAAAAAGACCGTTTAAAGTTGAAAATGCTGCTAAAGCACACTCAAAACGTCCGGCCAGACGACACCCGCGAATACCCGCGATAGAAAGAGACCTCGAAGATGGCGACCGTGGTGGGCGATGCCAGCGAACCTAGCGAGTGACGTCAAGTGAATGTCACCTATATGCAACACTAATACTCTCTAATAAGGTACAATCCCATACCGGCTGCAGCCCCACGTTGCAACAGTGAAGAGTGTTGTTTGCATTCGGAAATAACATTTAGCGAGCCATGATCGCGAGCAGTTCCGCCGCGCCCGCTGAGCAGGAGAATCGGGGACCCTCACTAGAGCGCTTCCCGTTTCCGCCGCGGGAGGGCTAGGGAGCTGTGACAAAAGTTTGTCAGGGAAGGAATAGAGCACTATATAGCTCCTTCGGAGCAGAGTAGCGCAATCTAGAACGCCATCTTTCGGCGACTAGCGGCGAACGCCCGGGGGGTTCCAACTCCGATCAGAAATGCATGGGGAACGTGAGAAAATCGCTGTTTCTTCAATATTGTGGGGATGTACGGAACGTCAATAGTTTTTGACATAATAAAGGAACATTTTAGAATAATTTGCGCTAAGTTGCAAGCCATGTAAGGGCGTAATTTTTTTTAAAAAAATTGCCTGAGCGGCATCACGCAGCAGACGACGCGGTGACGTCACGGAGACGTCGCACCGTTCCACGTGACCCGCTCCGGCCAACCCAGGAAGTCCATCTCCGCTGCGTACAAAAATCGTCTGCTTCAAACGCCATTGCCTTGGAAATTGCCTTCTCAAAATTTTCACACGCATCCGATATTATGAAAACTTTGATAAATTGTTTAGTGCTTTACCAACTTCACGACAGACTAGTTTCGAAAAGTATGAACTTGGTGTTTATTTTTTAATCAGCCGTGTTGAGTCGTTCTCCATGTATTCTCCCATAGGGCGGGCCGCCTCCTGGAACCCTGAGTACCACGTGACTCGAGCCGCGCTGCTCTGTCGGCCATGTTGTCGGCGAAACACGCGGATCAAAGGATTGCGCTACTCTGCTCCGTAGGAGCTATATAGTGCTCTAGGAAGGAATAGCTAGAAAAATTCAGCGTTTTGTTTAAAGTTTTTATTTGTTGGTGCTTATGAATTCCCTCTAGATCTGCTGTTTGATTCCTTTCATCGTTGCAACTTTAGGAATAACACTCGGAATGCGTGTCGGTGGGCGAAAATTCACAGTTAGAAATAAAGTGCGGTCTTTCGATACCCAGTAACATCTGCGGGATTGGAAGAAAGCGTCCAAACTCAAAAGGAAAAACAAACATTGGAAGTGGAAGTCGCTGCTCGACGGTCAACAAGTTGAACATCTTTATTTTTGCGTTCGCTACTTATTATATGTAACGAGTATTCGACCTTAGAGAATTCGAGGCAAGACACCACAAGGCAACTGCGCTATCGCCGTTCCGCGGAAACAGTTCGATTAAATGCTGTGCATTTCAATTAAAAGCACACAATAAAAATAACACAAGAGAATACTCACAATGCGCAGTACGCGTGGCTGCAGCTAGTGGAAAATTAAATGTTCTGATCGCAATTTGTCCTGAACGACCCAACAGCACCGCCATCTTGCTGGTGTCCCAAATGCACCGATGGATGCACGAATAAGACCACAAAATTTTGCAAAATCCACATTGGTGCACCTTCATTGTACTGAGTGAAAGGACGTTGATTTTCTGCAATTGAAACTGTTATTCATAAGAACAGTTAAACGTAAAATAGTAGGCCATAATGAAAATTTTTTTTATATTTGAGATTCGACACTCCCAATCATTTTTGCTCATCAGTAGAAAAGCCAACGAGGTAGAGAAAAACACTGCTGAGTGCTGGCCGTGCTGGCCCTGCTGGCTTCATTGCTTAATTGAATATCTCTCCATTACAGAAAATAAAAAGAAACCGGAAGTACAAATCGAGACCCCTAGTGGTTGAAAAGTAAACTTCAGGAGCCAACATGGCGGCATGTCGTCTGTGGTGTGCCGTGGAGAGGTAAATTATTCGTTCCTTTCCTCTATTTCGAGCCGCCTATCGCGAGTATGTTAATGCACTCTGTGGCAGGACGAAGCCCAGTTGCAGTAATATGTAGTTAGTTGCTTTAATTAGTCCAGCCATGCGTCGGTAAACGCTATCTACCGAGCGCCTTTCTTTTGGAAATTGTTGTCTAGCCCGAGGTGCGGGCAAAAAAAAAAAAATCGCAACAAAAGATGCCTACTCATTGTCGGTTTCTTTTGTGAAATTAAGTAGGTGAGCGAAATAGCCGGGCTACGTTTTTCTGTACCGCTTTTCGTGAAGCGCGTGCTTTCGTAGAAACCGCGTCTTCCTGCCCGTTGTCGTGTGTTGCGCAAGACGACAAGCTATCATGCGGCGTACCGGTAGGCCTACGTTCCTCGTCGGGTATTTATTTTTTTTTCTAAACGGAACATTTCAACAAGATCGAGCCCTCGCCGTCGGCGTGCACGATCCTAACTCGATGATCAGGCCTGTCCGCGCGAAGGAAAGAACGGGCAGGTTAAATATCTTTAGCCTTTTTGCCGGTAAAACTCGCATCGACGAGCGGCCCAAACGTTGAAGCGCTCATCATTTGTTGCTTCCTTCTGACTCCGCACTTGATACATTGCGTGTTGGGTGAACTAGGGAACTATCTGTCTAGCAGTCGTTTGGGGTTTAATATGTGAGGGGATTTGTGTTCAGCTTGGCGAGAAACGGACTTTACAACATTGTCCCTTTTTTTTTTCTTCCTTTTTTTTTTTTTTACTGTCCGGTGTGCTGGGGTTCGTCGGCGTGTGTCGGGCGTTGCATATCTCATCGTTTCCGCACGACGTGCTACTTCTAGGGTGTCGGTATTAGTTTTTTTGCAGAATAGACGGTGCTCTACAGCTCGCGCTGCATGTCACCCCAAAAGTTCCACTTTTTTCTTTTCCTTGTGTCGCGGAATGTTGTGTCCCGACCTCGGGACCAAAGTGATGAGTAATCGCGAGCACTTCATCACCACGTTTTGGTAGGTCAGTCAGCTCGACGCGTGGAACGGTCGCGTTAATATTTTACTGAGCGAAATTGTGTGTTTTTTGGAGAGCGAAGAATTCGTAGACGGACGATGTGGGCGATGGCGTATTTCGCTCACGTGGTTTGATCGAGATACGATGTTTTTGTTAGGATATGATGTGCTCTTTCTGGAGTTCACGCGTGCTGTTCAATTATAGAGAACCGTTGAAACGTGTTTAATAGCTGTTCAGCTTATTAAAAAAAGAAAAAGTGTACAACTTTTGTAGGTTCGATGTAAAGCTGTAAGGGGTGGCATTTTAAAGGCTAGTACTTGTATGGGTTGTGTAGCAAGTTGATTAAAAGTACCGCGTGCGAAACTTGGAACCTTTATTGCAATATTTGTTTCATAGCACAAAGTAGCTGTAGGGATGCGTCATCCTGTTTGCTCACAGCTGCTATCTGCCAGTTGCAGATGTCAGTGTTAAACTACAAATGTGCAAAAGCTGCTACCTGCAATGAAGTAATGAACCGCTTGATTTTAGCGGTTGTTTTTCTCGAAACCGACTTATTTTTCTCGCGTATAATCATCCAAAAGCTACGGGGGCTTTAAGAGTTCCCGGCATTTGTTGTACCATGACCCGTCGCTTACCAGTTGCGAGTTTGGTCGCATCTAGACAAAGCATCAATGTGCCAAGAAAGGATGGATCAGTTAGCATGTCCTAGTAGGACTCAGATTCAGTGTCGTCTTTTTGTTTCCTGTATGTGTTTCCTCTACAACATGTCATAGGCATAGATATATTTGTCATTTACTTAAAACTAGAGGTGTGCCTAGAAACAAGTGTCAAGTGGATTGCCCACATATAACTGAGGCAACAGCTGTATGCCATAGTGTCTTATCCCATAGTTTCTTGTTTTGAATGGGAGTTGTGATCAGGAACAAAAAAGATAGTGCAGTGTTTTATTCCCTGGTTTGCAGAACTTGAACTACTCTTCGTTGTTTAGGTGACTAAAACAAATCTACAGTGTCAAGTTCATGGTGTTTTTAAGATAACGGTTCTAAAACTTTGGCATCTGGTCTCGACCACTAGCGCGACATTTGGACAGAAAGTAACTGTTCAGCGACAGTTTATTTTTGTGGCGAAATAAACTACAAATCTTTTTTTCCCGGGATACAGCGTAAATAAGAAGTCAAATGCATGTCTTTGTTCGCTTGAACGTTGAGTTGATGCGTGGGAACTCAAACCGACGTACTTGGCATTGCCTAAATTACTCTTTTTTTTTTCTTTCTGCTTGTCTTTGTGCAGCACATCTCACCACTAAAGTAACTCTAAAATTGCAAACTCCACCACCAAGAGGCACTCACATGACAAATCTGGTTTGATCTACATTCCAAAAAAAGAAAAGAGAGACTGCGCCATCTACGAATTCGAAAGAAGCAACCGTCCATCAGAAGACGTCAAAAAAGAAAGGATACCAAGTGCTCCAAACACAACAAGTCCCCTCCCCAGAGAAACAGGGCAAGCAAAGTCGAATCGAGGGAATCGCAAAAGTGACTGCCGTCATCTTGTCCTCAGGAAGTTTCAAGCTATCTTAGCAAAATGGCAAGCTCAAAGTGGCAGGTGAGTTTCTTCGAGGAGTGTTCAATCATGATAGGAGACTAGGCATCATATTTTTCGATGCACAAGTCATATTGTTTTTACAAAATTTCCGACAGTGCCTTTGATACAACGGTGCAACTCGTGTGCATTGTTTTCTTCACGTATGAACCGTAACTGCAACTTTGTCCGTGAGGGATCTTTCTGTTTGATTTGTTGGCGAGAATGTTAAAACTAGCTCCCGCTTGTGCATACATCGCGATTGCAATACACACTTTTTGCTGCATGGACCCGAAAAATATATCTGACTCGTACAAAGGTGCGACTTGTATACCAAATTTGTTTGTGAAAACGCCTATTTATGAGGGGGTGCATAAGTCACACCGACTTGTAGACTGGGAAGTACAGTCTTTTTTACTCAAAGTAAGAGGGAGGAATGCATTGTCCTTAATTCCGTGTCCTTGTTTCCACGTCCCCATTTCTATGTCCTTGTCTTTGGTTGGTTTTGCCGTGTTCCTTGTACTAGTGTGCCAGCTATCCCAATTAACCATTTCATTTTTCCATTAAGCTTCTCAGCTGAAATGCAGTCAGACTGGCTTCTGATAAACTGCTTCGTTGCGAAAGCTATTTATTAAGCGAGGGACATCTATGCGCAAAACGTGCCACGCCAAATTTGATTTCAGAAGTGTCGAAGACTGGGCCCCATTTGTACCAATTCATGGTGACACAAGACACGTGACGGACGGGCACTCATTTGTCACGAGTGTTTTTTTGTTCCCATTCTTCCTGCAGTCTGTTTTGTAATATGTTTGTTTTCACAGGCTCTCTTAGTGAGTGGGGATTACTCTTAAACGAGCTAAAAGGTTGGGGCTGTTACGCCGAAAAAAAAAAAAAATTGACGTGAAAGCACCAAAACGTGGTCTGGCTGTGTTGGCGCTACGAGAGCCAAAAAGTTTTCTTTTTGCCTTGCAGACGAGCTCTGCATCGGGAGAGGAGGAATCTGACCGTTCCTCTGCGTCCCAAGGTCAAAATGGAAAATCTAGCAACGCCTCACGGGAGGCCGGTATTGTCGAGAAACTGCTGGTGAGTGGCCATCTCTTGAGCCGCAGACACTGCTCGTGCATCGTGCAAAACGCACGGTGTTCTCTGTAGACACGATGACAGTCATCTACGGGCGCGCATAGCTTCGAACGTGTCTGCAGACGGTTCTTGTGCGTCCAATATGACAGGGACGTCGTAGTACGAGGAAGAAGCACGCCCCGGGCAGTGTTTTGCGTGACATATTCGCAGTTATGCCACAGCTTTAGGGCTTAGGTGGGGACCTGTCTTGTTGTGGTGGTCTGCACCTCTTCCATCCATCTGCCTTCCCCTCCGAACAAGAAGGAAATGAACCCTAGGGAGTTGTTCTGGAGCTGGCAGCACGAAGACGTACCATGCTGCTCACTCGCGGCTTTGTCTCGTCAGTTGCACTCTGTTTTTGAGCGACTCGGTCCCACGCTAGAAGTTGCGCACTCAAGGAGCGAGGGTTTGCGGATTGCCGCTCGCTGCTCTCTAAAACAAGCTGCTTAATTTTTTTTTTTTTTTTCATTAACTTTTTAAGAAGTGAGAGGATAGGTTATGCAGTAGCATTTGTTTCGAACGATCGTCGGGTGTTGGTTGTCACGTGACGGCAGAGGGTGGAACGAGCCTCGACAGTGATAGCTTCAAATATTTTACCGGTTTCGAAAACCAGCGGCTGCTAAAGCGTACAACTGTTCTACCCCCGTTTTTGTGCTGCTGTGGTAAAAAGAAATTTTGTAGTTCCTTGGATAGGATACAAACATTACTGTTATTCTGTTTGGTAGTGATGGCTTGGTTGTGTGCTTGGGCTACGTGTATACGGTGTGGATGACAGTTAAATGTAATGCGCTAGCGGCGGCCAAAGAAACCACTTGCATCGTGTGTTGGCCCTGTCTGGCAATGGCGGGGCATTATTTTTTACGGAAGCACAGTTTCAAGTTTCGCCGTCGGACGTCTCCGACTTGCTTTGGCCACTGCTCACCCATTACATTTAGCAGTCTTGCGCGTTGCACTTTTTTTTGTTGAATGGCCATTTGTAATTTACTCGTCCTTTTTGTGTACAGTAGTATGATACATCTTAGTATCTCGTTGTTTAAAAAAATGTGCACCGTCTTTGTCAGCTTCTAAACGCAAGAGTTGATATTCTGCCCCTTCCTGATTGGCACCTTTGTATTAAAATATGGGCACTTTTATATTGTTTTGTTATTGCACAAACTTGTAGTAAAGTTTGAATAAAAATTTATAAATTGTGAGCAGTTGTAATAGATGTACTTTCAGTTAACATATTTGAGGTGACTGTAGCTAGTTTATTCTGTCTTGAATAGCCTTATCCTGAGAAATGGCCCACCTAAAATTGAAAGCAAGTCGAGCGAAAATACGGAGTGAGTTAACTGTCGGTGTGCGGTCAAAAACTCTCGAAAGAATGGTAGTTCTAGATTCCTGCAAAACTTGGGATCGCAGCGAGGGGCAATGAACTTGGGATGACCGTCTGCCCTTCCCAGTTGTCAATGTTCGCTTATCTCCCGTCTGGGCTAAGTAACACCATTTCTGCCGAGGTCACCATTGGCCGGGCTCCCCGCAGTTACTAGGAGGGGGCTATCCTTTGCTGCTATTGAAAAAAAATAGCAAATCATGCCAAAAATGGGCATTGGTTATCTTTCGAGGGATATTACGGTAACAACTTTTTGATTCCACATAGCCCTAGCACTAAAACTCGCTTTTCAAATCACCTTGATGAAAAAAAAAAAATTGCGTAGACGTGTTTTGACACGTATGTGAAGACTTGCTTTTTTGTCTGCCATTGTAAATTAAGCTGTCTTTAGAATATCTTAAATTAAATAACCGCTTGCATCGTTAGTTTGCTTCTTTTTTGTGTGTGTGCATGAAAAAGTATCATTAAGGACTTATATTTATAATGCAATTAAATGCAAAGGTGCGAGCGAGCTGGACAAGAATGTCCAGCTCGCTTGCACCTTTGCATTTAATTGCATTATAATTATAACCTTAAATTGCAAGCTTCACCCTTGTTGGTGTTAGACTGGTGGCGGCTGATAAAATCCGTTTGCTCTACTGACGTCTAACTCCTGGTTAGCTCAGTTGGTAGAGCACTCCACCTGTAATGGAGAGGTCCCGGGTTCGATACCCGGACCAGGCGGATTTTTTCGGTCGCGCACCAGTCACCTAGCTGTGTTTGGAGATTTGTGTTTGTCCTTTGTTCCCCTTCTCCAGGGAGTATTTTCGTCATTAAGGACTTCTCTGTATTTTTTCTTAAGGAAATACTTTGCGACGCCATCCAAGTCCTAATTGTTTCCTTTGTTAGGCGAGATTCAGGGGGGGCATAACAATTCAGGCCTTTGTACATATGAAAGCCTAAGACCGAGAACACATAGAAAAGTGGACAGACATAGGAATAGTCATCAGCTAACTTGTTCTTTTTAAGATATAATTCCAATTACCCGCTTGCATTACATTTCTTTTTTTCTTGCTTTTTATTTTTCTAGCATTCGTACGGATTCATTCGGTGCTGTGATCGGCAGGCAAGACTTTTTTTCCACTACAGCCAGTTTTCAGGCAAC
The DNA here is from genome assembly GCA_013358835.2 of Ixodes persulcatus. Classification (NCBI taxonomy): domain Eukaryota; kingdom Metazoa; phylum Arthropoda; class Arachnida; order Ixodida; family Ixodidae; genus Ixodes; species Ixodes persulcatus. Next base: position 68,293 of record JABSTQ010007253.1, read on the forward strand.
ATCGAACATCTCAGACTAGGAGGTGAGTCACCCTTCGTCTCCTTGTTCACCAGTCTTGGGTGGACAGTGGGGAAGTTAGGGTGAGGTGCGTGGCGTGAGTCGCAGCCTCCAACGACTGTCCCACGTCCGTTGCAGACCCGGTGGAGTTTGAGATGACGTACGACCGCAAGTCGGGCAAGCCCATTGCAAGCTGCGTGGTGAAGATCTCGTCGGAGGCAATGTCCGGCGAGGTGATGAGCGAGGAGGTGGCGTCCGGCTTCATCACCACCGAGGCCAAGGACGGCACTGAGGTCTGCCCAATCGCCACGTCTCACTCGCTCGCTAAAGTAATTGTATCCAGGCAGTGTGCTGCCACTATCTTCACACTTTCTAACACGACTTATCCGGATATAAACTCTTCTCGCTGGCGAGACCTTGCGAAGCTGTTCGTCGAGAGGTTTGCAAGCCACGCCTGCTGCTGTGGCATTCGTCGTTTTGGGTCCGTCGCGAGTTTTTAAGTTGTTCTAACTAGGCCGTGCATAGGTCATGGTAATGCATCATTGCACTGAACGCTTTTTTTTTTTTTTTTTGTGTGTGTGTCAATTGGTTTTTAGCATTGCACAGGCAATTAGCTTCTCAACGTGGCTTACCTCCACCGACCTCGTAAGACTGTATCATCCTTTGTGTCGTCTTATTGTCGCGGAAATTATTTTCAAACACACCAGGCCCCTGCCAAGCACCAGCTGTGTGGCAAAGGTGTGAAGCTGCGCACTTGTCTGCCTGGCTGTTCTTGTTGCAGACAGCTTCTTTGCGCGTAAAACCCAATGTACAAAGCTTATTTGATCAGTCCCATTGAAAAGGGGACTGAGGGAGAGAATGGCTGATACTATCATGAGCAATATGAAAGGGAACACAGGAGCACGTGGCAAACAGCCTCATCAAACCGTACTTGTGGCGACACGTTGTGGTGACTTTTAGAAACAAGGTGGGGCATCCCCTTCTGCTGCTGGCATCCCCCCTTCACCACTGACTTCCACCTGAATATTGTGCGGCACCTGACAATGACAAACATTGCGAGGCACTTTTATCCGTCGTATCGCTGCTAACTTTGCGAGCTTAACTCTTTCGCGACCACAGGAAAAGTAGCAATTTTCGAAGGATTCGTGCAAATGCTTTTATTTTTCTAACTAACTTATGGAGCAATATGAGACATCAAAATGTGGCCAATAAGTTCTTTCAAAAGGAACAGAGGTTAGTATAATGTGAGCAAAAAGATTTTCAAATTTTATTTCTTGAAAATACAGTGAACGTGCAGAAGGTGTATAAGCGCAGTGATGTGATTGCTGCGCCAAACTGCGCCAAGGGGCTGACCCTGCTACATTTTGCCAAAATATGGGAAATCTGCGCCAAGCCTGCGCCAAAAAACTGATATCGGTCGCCTTTCAAAACCGGGACTAAACTGAGCACCGTAATTGAGCATGCGTGTGTTATGTGGCGCAAGCGGTCGCCCGTCACAAAGTGCCCTGCATCAATTGTCCATCCGGTCTTGCATGGTTCTCCCGCCGTGTCGCCTTTCGCGCTCTTGTCGTCTCGTGAATCTCGTCTCGCGTCTTTTTTAAACATATTTTAAACGATAGATGCGGGTGTGTGTGGACGCTCCGACGATAGCGTGGCGGGTACCAGCCATGCCGTCAAGCTGTGAAACGAAAGCACATTTTTACGTGGCGGGGGTGACTCTGTGAGCTGAAACGCTCGCTCCTGAAAGCCACGGCCGTAGGAAAACTATAATTGGTCCCTGCCTTCCAGTCACCATGGTCGCGCGACGTTTGGTATTGCCGTCCCCACGTCGCTGCAGATATGGCGCTTTCTAAAATGAAACTAAGTACCGCCGCATGTTCATCAACATTTCCGTTCTTTCTTAAATCATACGCTACTACAAAAATCCCTCTTAGACTGAAAGACTGCTGCGTCGAAGTATCGATTACGTAGGTCTTTCTCGGTGGGCTTTCTTTCGAGGGGGACCCCGGTACGTGAAAAATCTGCCGCGAAAAAAAGTTTGTGAAGAGAAGTGAGCTAAAGCGAAGAAGACAATGTCTGGACGCTGAACCCGCACAGCGGGCTTGTTTGTCTCGAGTTGAGTCGTTGCATAAAGCGCTCCAAGAACTTTCTGACCCTGGCTCGCAATGCCTCGCATCGATGCGCTCAGGTTGTTTTTTCTGCGTGTTTGACGGTGTCAGCGCAGGGAAAACCACTTAAACGATCATTTAAACACCTTCCAGTCTGGCCTACATACTCTCTACCACATGAGAGTGGGACCGAATATACGAATATACAGCCAGACTGGAAGGTGTTTAAATGATCGTTTAAGAGAGCAATTTTATAACACCCACCGAGTCGTGGCTGGACACCTGGGAGTCCATTGTCGCGATTGTGGCTGTGTAGCCCATTTTGAAAATTGTTCCGCGATCGGTAGAAGTCGAAACGCATTGACGAGAGAAATAATGGGAGCGGAAAGGATAGCACAGCTGAAGGACAAGTGTGTCAGTAGTCCTTCTATAGCGCTGTCGACCAAGGAGCTTCAATTTCTCTCTAAAGGATAGCGATGAGGGAGAGGGACGCTGTGTAAAGGTTTTTAGGTTATATATATTTTTTTCTCTTACTGTTTGTTTCCCGTGTATTTAGAACTTTCCTCGTATGTCGTGCTACTTCCTTCTACTTATACCGTTCGAAAAGTCAACCCGGACGTTGAAGAGAAAAACAAAGTACTCGAATACACGAGAGTTGTAAGTTCAGCGCGTGTGCTTGTATTCCTGAGTGTCTGGTGTGAGAGTGGTTTTCCCTGCGCTGTCACCGTCAAATATGGTTCACCAACTCGCCCAAGCATCCATCCTTTTCTGCGTGTGTTTAGCTTGTACCTTGTTTGCCGGCCTGGCAAGCACGCGCCGCTGGACTATTTTTCGTAGTGCTCGACAGTTACATTTTGCGTACGATTTTGGGAATCGATAGACCTATCGCTAAATTACCCGAGCATCGAGGAGAATGATGGGAATGTATGGACACGCGCCACACGCGCTCGCCTTCCCCGTATAAAAGATTCGAAGTAAAACACCAAAATAAAGCGTTGACAAGCGCGCGTGCAAATGCCATTTGTTTTAGACATTTGCTTTAGAAAAGCTACTATACTTCGTTTCACCTTATGTGCGAGCGAAGGCAAAGCTGGAAGCGCGAGCACGAAAGCTCCGTGCGTTCAGGCTTCGCTCCAGCGCGCGAGCTGGGGAGAAACTCAAAAAGCGCTGGTCTCGGGCTTCTAGCTTCGGCTTCGCTCGCAGAGAAAGTGAAACGAAGTATACTACAGACGCCAGCACGTGCAGCGCGTGTAACTACACTCAGAGCGTGCTCCCTGGCGCTTGGGAATTTCGCGAAAGGTCTATTGACGACGGAACGGTGTGGCATGATTTTGGTTTCGATCGAACAGCCGTTGTCTCCGCTCGCACGAAGCACGCGCAACTGCAAGCCTCTCAAAGTTGCCCTCGCGTGCATGCGAACATGATTGCACGACAGAGGCACCAGCCGGGACGCTTGCAATCCATTGTTTTACGTTTGCTTACTTTTGGCGAAAATCTGGCACGTGTAAAACCACAAGCAGCGAGTTCCGTCACACGTCACATCAGGACACTACACAAAGTGTCCTTCGTTTGTTCAGCACTTAAAACAAACACGTTTATTTTTCTAAGAATATCCGCTCCAAAAGCCACTTTTGCTGCTCCGAAACACTGTCTTGGCTGCTCCAAAAGCCGCTTTTACTGCTCCAAAACATTGTTTTGGTTGCTCCGAAGGCCGCATTTGCTGCTCCAAAACGCTGTTTTGGGTGCTCCGAAATGTGCTCCAAAATGGCTTAGGCCAATCGCATCACTGTAAGCGCCAAAACTTGTACAGCTATGTCAAACGACAAATAAGAAAACGTTCTGAATATAGAAAATGTGCCCCATGGTTATTACTTCTGACAGTTAGTGTACTCTAACTGGCGTTGTCTATTTTTGGTTCGTCGGAGAGTTAGCCCTCATAACACGTGTGCTTTTCAACGAAGGAATGCTTACCCTAGAATACCGCGCATCCGCCACACTAAGCGCCCATTCCCAAATTTGTAAGATCTGAGAAAGTATGCACGCTACATTTAAAAGTAAAATTGATGACCGTACAAGCGCCCATCCCCCATTTTTCCGCGATTATCTCTAAATCTTGAGTGGGTGCTTGCCCGGTATTTTACGCTATATTGGTGAAGCGCAGATAGTGTAGCTCACAGCCTCAGCAGAATGCTCTCCTTGTCTTCTGGTTTTGTCATAGTTTCAAATATTTAGAATTTTTGTGCGCCTTGTTGGGAACACGTGCACGTCGGCTCGGGGTAACCTCGGAAATTATTGTGATGCTTACCGACAACCATCTGTTGATCCTTTCACTGCCGGTTTTTTTTTTTTCGACCGCTCTTTACCTTTGCCGGGTTTTTTTTCCGCAATGTCCGGCGTAAACAAGCTTTCAAACATCTCGAGCTCACTGGATGCCGCTGTGATGCCATTGCAGATTCCTGAAGATGATGGGTTCTTGAGGGTTGAATTCTTTATTCTTCCAGCAGAAATTCCGCTCGTCAAGTTCTCTTCCTCCTCCGATTCTTGGGCGGCAGGGGCTTCTCTTCCCGACTGTTGTCGCTGGACAAGTCAGGTAGCTGAGCTGCATCATCGTTATCACTTTCATCTGAAATCATCAACAGTTCCTGAATTTCCTCGTCCGTAAAAGCGCGGGCGAACGTGGCACTGCTGACTGACGATGCCTGCGCTGCAGCACTGCTGAGACATGAACGAAGCAATGCAGGTGTAGAAGCATGCGCTCCATCTGTTGTCTAAAATTTCACCTACAAGTTACATGTGTTTGGGTGACCTCCCCATAGATTGCCGCGACCTGTCCGCAGTGTCCGCACGAGTTGTCTCGGGAGTGGCAGGAAGTGAGTTTAAAAGACGACACGAGTACCAGTCGAGACCGCTTACAACGAAATAGCGGCTACAGCGAATCAATCACGAGCCATCCCTTTTGCACTTCGTTATAACCCAAGTCGGTTATAACGAAATAGCGGATATAGCAAAGTGATTTCCGATTCTCGTGGACTTTGTTATAACCGGTCTCGACAGCTGGACTAGCACGAGGTGTGCGTAAGTGATGTTCCACGAGATTGTGGAACATAATTATGCGCACTAAATTTAATTCCTCGACGGCGCTTAGAAACCATCGATCACTGGTGGTCGATGACCTTTGGGCGCAGTCAGGAAAGGCTTAAAAAGGAACGTTCATGTGGACGGGAAGTCAACATTTTTCTTGACGCCTGCCAATATAATTCTCAAACAAAAGCAATATACGAGCCGGGCCGAAAAACGAAACAGCTGCGTGTCTCAACGCCTGTCCCCACTTTTGCTTGTAGCGTGATTTAGTAGTGCGTCATGGCACCGTTAACTTGGATGACGCATTTCATTCTAGCAGGCAACGAAACATAGAGGGCTTTGATGAAGGAGGTGTCACCTTGAAGGCGCTCCCACCAAAGTTTGGTGGGTGTTTGCCGTGTCCAGTGAAAGCTTCGAGAGATTCGCTTTCATGCGACCCCACACATGTCCAGTTATGTTTGAATCGGCACCGTGCAAGGCGCATCACTCCTCGCTCATCAAGAAGGGCCGCCACGTCTTTGGTCGTACAAACGGGCAACAGATCATGTTGGAAAAGATAGCAGCCGTCTGGCCTTGGTCCGTCAAGAACGTACGGTGTCATCTCGTGCTCCGGTCTGTCGCAGTAGGCGGCACTGTTGAATGTTCTGTCAATCCTCAACAAAGGACCAAGGCTGTCGTGCGCAAGGGCTGCCCACACGTTCAGTGAGGTCCAACCGCCTGCTGCCACCTCCTTCACGTTTTCTGGGATATAACGTGTGCCTTCGATGCGCCAAACTCTTCGCCGCTGATCCCAATGAGGGGAAAACGTTGACTCGTCCGAAAATACGGCAGTCTTCCATTCGTTCACAGTCCACCTGCAGTGGTCAGTTGCAAACTTCAAACGAGCTGTCTCGTTAGACGAGACTTTTGAGCGGCTAAGCAACTATGCAGTCTTCCGCCAGCCTTTGCCGCACCGTGGTGTCACTGGCATCCAGGTTGAGAGCACTGTGCACATCCTTCGCACTTTGCAATGGGTTGTGATTGGCAGCAGCGACGATCGTCAGGGCCTGGTTGGCGGTAGCAGCGCGGGGTCGCCTGTTGTGGGGTGCATCTTTTATCCGGCCTTCATCTCGGCACGCTTTAATTATTCACTCGACCCTCTTTAGTGGGCGTCCTTTTAGAAATGCGATAGTTTGTCGGCTGTACCCTTTCAGAGACAGTTTTGCTATTTCCTCTCGTTGACTATCAGGCGCTGTAGCCATCAATTGCAGCGGTCATAGAATGGAGGAAGACAACCCTGCTACACTAGTTGAAAGGTCGATTGGCCTGACCGAAAGAATACAACGAAAGTAAGCGTGTCTGATGCTCGGCGATGAAGTATGTGTGGAAAAATGAAACGAGTACAAAAATGCTATCGTTATTGCTGGCACCAAGCGCATGCTGATTCACAATGGCATAGAGGCCGTTATCGTATGTAATAGCGCGCGATCAATTGTGCCGCACGAAAAGCAAGGAGTCAGTGGTGGAGGGGGTGCCGACACTCTCTCCACCGTGTTTCCGAAAGTCAGCATGACGTGTCGCTGCAAGTATGGTTCGAGGCTATTTGCCGTGCACTCCTGCGTTCTCTTTCATATTGCTCACTATGGTAGATAGATGGTGGCTGCAATACTGTATTTTTTATATATAAAAACAACCTCTGTACTGTTTCACTCAGACTGGAGAGGTCAAACAGAAACTGCAAGGACCGAAAATGGTGGCGATTGTACTAAGTTATGAAATGTAGCTCTGAACTCCCACAGATTTACTCACCCTTGCGTTCACTGTCCCATTCATGCATTCCCCCAAACCCGCTCTCATGTTCACCCTCTTTCCTGCTTACTCTCAACTCACTCATTCTCACTGTCATCCACTCACACTCACGCACTCTTACGCCATATTCACACTGGCGGTCGAACCGCGTTTGCAAAACAGTTTTAACCTGTTTTCCAATGAGCAGGTTCGAGTGAGTGCTAGAAGACAAAATATAAATAAGGGAAGGACATAAAAGACGAGGACGTTTCCCAACTGGCAGCGAAGGACATTTTAAGGTTCTGCCTACTACATCTATATGCCCTTTGAAATGTGCGTGACTTTACGGAGACATTATTTGCATCGCTCTTTTCGCTCTCAAAACATAAAAAAATGGTACAAAGCATTCTTGTTGTATGTACAAAATCGATAAATATTGCACGTTTATTGACCTTCGGCGCTTCTACCCAGTCATGAACTAAGTAGCCAAACTAAACATTTTGTTGAAAAAAGCGTACATATTTTTTGAAACAATCGGAGCATGCTTTAGCATTTCTGAGTGAAACTTGTTAAGCAGCCAGCAGGAACACAACAGAAACAAGCTGGATGGTTCAAAGTTGCTCGTATAAAGTGAAGCTGAGTTAATGTCAAAACAGGTGGAGTCACGTGCCAACCTACCATTGCCCCTTAAAGGACCCCTGAAAAGAAAAAGTTTTTTTTAACAATCTGAGTGGGACACGCGTGTTAAAGATTAATTTTACGTGAAAAAAAAATTCTGTAAAGCAATGTTGACGGCGCGAGACGCGATTTAGTTTGCAGTCACCTCCTTTCCACTTGTTTGCTCTCTCTGCACTTTGGGCGCGTGGAAGAGAGGTGGATGGGCTTCGCCTTCACGACCGAGATGGTCATTCCGGAATGACCCATGACGTCATGGACTTTGCGCGCAGAACTTCCAATAAATCTCTCGCTGTCAATATTGCTCTAAACAAATTTTTGCGTAAAATTCATTTTTTTTAAATTTGACACGCGTGTTTCGCGCACTGTTTAAATTTTTTTTTTTAAAGGTTTAATACAATTCCATGCATGTTTGATAAGGAAAAGAAGCGGATTTGCTTTACAGTTGCTATTTCCTTCACATTTGCTCGCCCTGACATGCTCACTCACTCTGCATTTCCACATTCATTCTCAGTCACTTTCACACTCTCTGATTCTTACACACACTCTTGCACGCTGTTATACACACATAATCATGCTCACTCACAATCACCTACTCACGATTACATTTCACAGAGCACATCAGAGTCCATCTGCTATTTCGGAAGTTGTGGCCTTGTTTCTCCGCAGTGTGCGTGTTTTTTCTTTGTGGGAGTGAGCTTCTGAAGTGTCTATTTTGTGCTCTGCAAAGTGTAAGCACGAACCACCCAAGCTGAACCACCCACTTGCTCTGACACGCTCCCGTGCTCACTTACTTGTCCCCTCTCCAGGGACGCGTGGCTTACGAGCGCCGTGGCGAATGCTTCTTCCTCCCCTACACCGAATCGGACGTGGAAGAGGGTGCGGCGCTGCACCAAGGCGACGACGTGCGCTTCGTTCTCGCGACGTGCGAAGACACCGGTGCGCTGTGCGCCCGCAGGGTGCGCCCCGAACACCAGGCGCCGGTCGCCGCGGCAACAAGGGGCGCGGACGACGTCTGCTCTTCACCGGGGGGCGCCGGCAAGAAGGGGTCGTCGCAGCGCAAGCAGGGAGTGGTGTGCGCGCTCAAGGACACCTTCGGGTTCATCGAGAGGGCCGACATCGTCAAGGAGGTGAGCCTCGGCCGTTGGCATTGTGTTGTGTGCGTGCATTTAGGCAGGGGGAAAGTTGTTCTGTCCCAGTGGGGATCTGGTGTGTCTGCCAGTAGGAGACATTTAGCCAGTGCGGTATCTTCGCTAGCGTAAGGTTTTTAGGGGGTACTCTGGTGGTTTTTCCAACTACCCAAACAAATTGCATTTTCTGATTACCCCGTTTTTAGTCTTCGCGGTATGCTATTTATTTTCTCGAAATTCAATATAGAAATTGAGAAAACCGTAAATGAAGATGATGCCGAAACCGGCATTCAAATTTCTGCGCGCTTCAGTGGTGTGACGTCACAAATGATACAGACTTTCAAGTCGTGCAGGTAGTCTTTAACAGGGTATGTCGAGTGCTTTTGCCTGCTTCTCGGTGAATCGGCTACCAAGCATTCTTTTCCCACAATCAAAAGTCTTGTAATCAGTTTTGAACGTGGCTTACTGCCCACTTTGTACCTTTTCTGTTGCCGCACTTCAATGTTGCCGGGAAGGGCTTCCGGTTTGAGAAACACGATGCAAAGGAAATTCGAAAATTCAATAACGTCGCGAAATGTTTTTCTTTTCACGCAATACTTGGGGAACTGGTACAACCTTGTCTATCTTTAATAATTGGGCATGATTAGCGAAAATGTGGGCTAATAATCGGGACCTGGCAGAATAAACTCAATTTCATACTAAAAGTGTTGGCCTAAATGTCTGCCGAAAGGGGTCAAAATACTCGTTTTTGACTATCAACAAGTTTGTGATTTCGCCTATATTCAAACTTTTTTTATGGAAAATCAACTGTGAAATTTAGAAAAAGGGCCTCGGTTGACAAAGCAGAATGTTTTAGAGCGCAGCTCTTAGGCGCCCGTTTCCGGCTTGAGCGGTGTCGCCGTCGGCATAACCGCGGGTTGCATGCAACTCAGGCTGCATGCAACTCTCGTTGCAAGCATCCCGTCGGCGTAACTGCGGGTTGCGTGCAACCCAGATTGCATTCAGTTCGAATTGCATGCAACCCACGGGAGTCGCTGGGTTGCATGTAACCCGTCGGCGTAATTGCGCGTTGCGTGCAACCCAGGTTGCATTCAGTCCAAGTTGCATGCAACCCGCGGGAGTCGCTGGGTTGCATGCAACCCGGCGACGCCCCCAAGGTCACGTGACCCCCCCTCAGTACCCTTCCCTCCTCCTCCTCAAGAGCTGCGCTCTAATTCGGCGTTACAGGGAGCTGTAAACGGCTTTCATTTTTTTCTTTGCTGGCCTACAATTTTATTCAACTGTGCCAATCCCTAATCGCTGTACCACTGTACTACGAAATGATGTTTGCAAAAATTAACTGTTTTTGTCAATTTTCACGTGAGCATTCCGAAAAAACTTTAGGTCATACAGTCGCCGACCGATTATTCGGACTTCGCGGGGACCGAAAAAACGTCCGAATAATAGAGCAGTCCGAAAAATCGGCAGATTGAAAAACTTGCCTTTATTACTTCCAAGTGGGCTTAAAAAACGCCGTAAATGGTGCCTCGTTTCAGGTTACACCTCCGTTTCCGTTCGGCAACTTTCTGTTAGCTTGAGAATCGCTGCCTTCTTTTCTGGCGTTACGGTCAAGTACTTTCTGCGCTTCTTAACGACACATCGCGGTGGCAGAACAACAGATGGGGTCATGACGTCCAAGCCAGCGTTGTCCAAACAAGATGAGAGGCGCAAATCCACGAGCGCAAAATGGCGACTGGTGATGCGAAGGAACGGAAAAACAAAGCAAAACGATAATGATGATGATGATGACGTGCAGCTAAATGGAAAAAAGGGCTAGCATAGCGTCACCTAGCGGTAAAACTCAAGAGTACTTAAAGGGCCCATGAAAAGAAAAAAAAAAGTTTTTTGAAAACAGTCTGGTTGGGACACGCGTGTCAAAATATAAATTCTACGCGAAAAAAAAATTTTTTTAGAGCAATATTGACTGCGCCAGACGCAATTTAGTTGGTAGTCACCTCCTTTCCACTTGTTCTCTCTCTCGGCATTTCGGGCGAGTGGAGGAGAGGTACTCCCCGCCTCCTCGTAGTGGATCGGCTTGGCTGCTTGGCTGCGCCCCGTACGAGAGCCATTGCTATTTCCTGTGTCTGCCGGTCGCACGTCGTACCGCGTTGTACAGCCGATCACACGACGGACCGAATCGCGATTTTCGTCCGCAGACCGTGTACCAAGTGACCGGCTCGTCACCGATTCCTGCGATCCGCGCCTCGTCCGCGGACGCGCGGACTGATAAAGTCGAGCCCCTTTTTCACTCGCGGAGTTTTGGCGAGAGATTGACTTGAAAAGCGTTTAGTCTGGCAACGGTTTATTGTTTTCTTGTTTTGTTTTTGTTTCTGGGCGATGAAAACAAAAGTGGCGCATCGTTGTGTTTTGTGCGTTCGCTGGTTGCTTTTGTCAGGCGGTTCTCCGTTCCACGTGTGAAAGGAACTGCAGAAACTGTGTCTGGCTGATGCGACGCAGGTTTTGGTACTCCTCCGGGTCCGCGTCAAGAAGCTTCCGTCAAAACTCGTCTAGCACGCCGCGATAATTCTTGCACGTCCAATCAGGATTTCACCGAGCAAGACCTCTCTTGTGGCTGTGGTGAACTTGAGTGTTGTGCACGAGCGCGGAGTGCGTGAAGGCATCTCCAAACGCCCCTTCGCGAGCCCAGAACTTCGTCGCTTCCACGCGAAACCCTTCACTTGCAGGACCATGCCTGTGTCACTCTCATGCTTTGGGTTAGTAAAGCTAGTGGCGCTTCGCGCGAAGCCTATCACGGCGTTTTGTCTCGATCTGTACGTAACAGCGGCGTACGATTGATTATCGCGGTAGCGAGCGTCGATTTCTCTCTTGGACAACGGTCCAACGGTGCGATGTTGGAGTTTCGCGGCAGTGTGGGGTGGCGACCATTCGATCCGTCCTCGCTGGCGTCCGCTCGTCGTCTCCCTTGTGCGGATGCGCTTGGGAGACAGACGAACCGCGGACATGTCGTCACGTGATCAATCAATCCGTCCTGTGAATCGGCCATGACTAACTAACACAAGCAACAAGCCCTCTTCAGGAGGTCTTCACATATAAGCGCGATAAAACTATAAAACCACCCGAGGACGCGAGACACGGAGCAAGACGGCGACCATGACAGAAAACAAAATGGCGAAGCTTTTGTTTGTTGTTTTATCTGGACGGAAGTTACGATTTTGTAAAACGTTTGTAAACAATTAAGACATTCATTCGATGGATTGTTTTTTAAACCTAAAAAGATGTAATTCAAAAGGCGATTTCCAGAGATCACGAAGATTTTATAACCAACATCTAAGCTGTCACTCATTCTATTGGCCAATGAGAAGCTGATTTGAATGACCATCGTTACCAATCAGAAGCCGAGCTGAATGACCATGGAATTTGCGCGCAAAACTTCAAATAAATCTCTCGCCGTCAATATTGCTCTAAAAATTCTTTTTTTTTCGTGTAAAATTCATTTTTCGACACGTGTGTTCCAACCAGACTGTTTAAAAAAAACTTTTTTTTTCTTTTCAGGGGCCCTTTAAGTAGCGCTGCCAAGCCAATCCATTTGCAGCCAACAACATAGAATTCAAAATGGCCGCTTCTCGATGGTGTTTTCCGCCGATCGCTCGCGACGATTTTGTCCGAATAATCAAACTTTCGAACTTCAAGCTGTCCGAAACATTGGTCGTGAATATACACTATTTCTATGGGGTAAGTCACGGTTCCGCCTTTAGGTCCGAAATATCGAACAAGTCCGAATTATCGGAGTCCGAAAAATCGGTCGGCGACTGTATTAAAATGAAATTTAGCGTAACTCTTTCGATTATAATTGCAAACAGATGTAAAAAGTTGCAAAGAAAATGACCGAGTTGGCGCCGAAAAATGTGTGACTGAATGTGCTTCCTCAGTCAGTTTTCCTAAAGTAAATATCTGTCAAAATGAAATAAAAAACGAAAAAAGGGCCTTGGTTGACAATGAACGCACTCTATAACATTCTAAAATTTGAAAGAAATTGCTTCAATAGTGCACCCTGCACCACTGTACTACGAAACCATGTTTTGTCGAAAAGGTCAATATTCCCGGGTGCCCACAGAATTAGCTTTTTGCATTAGGAAAACAAATCCTACATCACAGGAAAGATAATGTTGTACACTACAAGATGATATATAACACATCAGTTTTAGCACCCTTGAACACGCCACTATCGGATTCCGAAAACGCGCGGAAAGTGTCATATGGTCATGGCCGCCGTGGGACCGCAGCCTTAATCTTTGTACGCAGCACACCTTGACAAGTGCCTGCTTTAGTATATAACAAGGAAGCTTGTAGCACCAAATCACCGCAACACATTGTGTCAGTCACAAAAATCCGTCATGTCTCGTCATAATGAATGTTCTAGAAATAAATCCCCAAACAGCCTGCACCTGTGGATAGTGCGCATCACGTAATATTCAAACTTAAACACGTGCGGTCCACAGACCATAGACCATTCCAGTGAGGGCTCTCTGGCTGGTGCCACTTCGTTCGACCGCAGTGCGATCCACATATGTCCGGGCACTACAACGGAATCGTAGGGGTAAAAGGAGCAACGCACACGTGGCCCCATCCCGATGCAGACGTCAAACCGGCAGTCCTCCACGGGCATCTCGGCCGACTCGGTGGTGTAAAGGGCACGCCCCGTTTTCATCATCCGGGCAGTTCCGGCATTCCGTATCGCCGGAACCGCCCAAACGCGGAGGCTCATGGCCCTCCCTCCTCCCGCCCTAGCAGAATGGTCTTTTGTTCGAAAAATACACCGTTCGTGGGAACCCAGATCGAAAACCCGTGCCGTGGACGTCTGCACGAGTCCCGTCCTTGCCCTCCCCCAGATCTTCTTCCACTCGAGCGAGTGCCGGGACTTCCGTTCGCTGTCGCTGGGAGAGGACGTGGAGTTCTCGGTGCAGCTGCGCAACGGCAAGGAGGTGGCGTGCGGCATTGTGCGCCTGCCCACGGGCACGGTGGTTTTCGAGGACACCGGCACGGAGCTGCTGGAAGGCACGGTGACCGCCCTCGCGGACCGGTCCAGGCAGGGCGGCGCCCAGGCCTCGGCCTCCTCGGACCCGCTCCCGGGACGGATCGTCTACACCCTCGGAGACAGGTGAGGCTGCCCCCGGAGTAGTCCGTAGTACGGTCCGTACGAGCCCCCGGTCGGAAGGAAGCTCCGTTGCTCGTTGCGGCAATTTTCTCCCGTGACAAACCGAGCCACCGGGGCCTCGCTCTGTGCACCTTGGGTCGAGATGGATTTAGAAAAGCCATATGCCGTAATATCCCAGGAGATGCCCCACCCCCGAAAGGTGTCCACTCCTAGTAAGAGTAGTGTTGGGATCAACGATGACCCCGACGTAAATGTGGCTTGGTAGCTGGAGCGGGATACGAGCAAACGTTGCTGACTGGGAAGTGCAATCGTCCTTGCTTCGTTGCCCCTCGCCACCATAACCATCTTGGAAAAGACACATAACCAAAAATAGCATTTTTTTTTTCAACTTTTCACGATTGCGCATTAAAAGTTAGCGCATTCCACATTTTCACCCGATTTGCTATTGATTTTAGTTGGGCTGTCTCGGCATATTACGATTGGTTTGAAGGCGGTAAAGAAAAAATGGACTTTGCGAAGGCTAGGGGTAACCGAGCGGAGGTTATCTGGTTGGCAGCGTGACTAGAGCGAAGAATAAATGTTGTCCTGGTCTTGTCCCGTCGACCCGTTGGACGGAAGGTGCGCACACCCGAAGGAAAAAGGTGCTTACGTCGCGTGAATCTCGATTTTTAGCTGTTTTGCTCCGCATTTTTTACCTTTCTGCTTTTTTAGATATGGTAGGAGTAAGGGTTCACGGGGTCACCTTGCATCGTCCGGGTTGCCAGTTCGGGATTGGGTGACAAACTTGGTTGTGGGGAGCTGGGTAGTTCTTGTCGACAACCAAGTAGCTTCCCTTGGCGGTCGACGACTAACTCAGTCAGTTGGAGTGGGACCTTTCAATAAACAATTTAAAACTTTTGTAGCGAGCAAAATAAATAAGAGAACCAATTCTGCAAGAAGGTGAGTTTTCCTGTATGGGGTTGGGAAGGAGGTGCTTTCGGGGCAGTTGGTCTAGCCTGACAAGGAACCTTAGGACAGTGTCACATTCTTTCCTCAGTGTGCCGTAAGGCTGTGCAGCCCTTACGGCATCGCGCGGAAGAGTGGCAATAGCCAGTACGTACGGTAAGGATGACACAAATATTGGGGTAGTTAGCGATGTGACAGGGAGGCCACTACATGACCCCGCGGCGCCATGGAAGAAGGCTGCATGCCACATCACCTATCAAAGAAACTCGTCCTAGGCACAGCTTTGTGCAAATAGTGCTCTCACAGTTGTAAATTCAGCTTTGAGGAAGTGCATGCTTTTATTTGAAAACCCTCTGTCTGTTTGGACCGTTCTTGCGGTGGAACGGCGTCCCCTGCAGAACCAAGCAAAGGCCACATTCTTGGCCAGTAAAAGAGACGTAAGGGAAGCAGGAGCAATAAGATGTCCTTTGGGTACCATCAAAGAACCCTCTCCTTTTGGTGTCCGTGTTCTTCGGTGCTTGGACGGGATTGAAGCAAAGGGTGTGCTCGTGCATGCAGGGAGCTGGACATCTCGTACGGGGAGCGTGACCCCAAGTGCGACTACTCTCTGCAAGTGGGTGACCGGGTGCAGTTCTGCGTTGCCACCGACCGGAGGGACGGCCTACAGCGCGCCACCAACATAGAGCTGGTCGACCAGTCCTTTGCCAACGAAACGCGCCAGGTGGTGAGTGGCGCCACCCCTTGGCGGGACGGCTCTGCCCTCTTCCGCCCCTTTTTGTGGGAGTCGTTTGGAAGACGTTCTGCTTCCTGGTCGGCCGCTGACATTAAGATACCTTAGCGATCTTCTCTCCGCCTGGGAACGGCATTTGTTTGTGCCGGTAGGAGGGGGGCTGTGGAGTATGGCGGTACAAATGAAGTATCGCGGACACGGCTGGCTATAACCTCGGTAGTGCCGTGAAAAATTGAGGAAAATTCAATCTCCGAGAGAAGTGGCAGTTTGATTCCTCTCGGAGAGCGTGACGCTGGGAATGCTGAACGACCACCGCTTGCACGTAGGTCGCTGTGTCCATGATAGTACTCGTATAGTTTTCTGGAGACATTACTTTTGTGCGTCTGTATTTTCTGTGGAAGAATGTTTTGAAATGGTGCTGGTACGAAGTAATGGCCTGGATGGGGGATTTCGTTTTCTGGTTTGGATTCTTCTCTCGATTTGTGTTGTTGTTTGGTTTCATTGTTTACCTCGGCTTACTGAACTTGGTTCTACAACTAGTTTTTTCTTTGAAGTTCCCTAAGTGCCTCCATTCAATGGGTATTCTTTGGCATTTGTGCACACTTTATTTCAAACTACTAGTCTCAAGAGCAAAATACAGCAGGGATGGCAATAGTGAGGGATTAACTTGGAGAAATTATAATTCTGCTCTCCACCCCGAAATGGTAGAAATCCGAATTTAAAAAAGTAAATATGTTAAGGCTGTGAAAGAACACAGTCTGGAAATGGGGTGAGGGTCCTGCTCATAGTGAGAACTACACAGTTGAAGACTGTACTGTGGCTACAATCTATGTACCACAGGAATTTTTGACCATTTTAGAGACTTGTCACTCTTGCTGTTCGTATTGCTTTCCTTTATCCTCTTAGTTATTCTTTTTGCGATGTAGTCGTCCTTGGTATGGGGCAACTTTGTGACTAGAATGACCCAGAGTAATTTGGGCCGTCTGCAATGTGGTTGTCTCTCCCACTCCCGTGTCTGCCACCAGGGCGTTGTGGCAACGGTGAAAGAGACCTTTGGCTTCATCAGCTGCCCTGCTCGGGACAGCCAGATCTACTTCAAGACTTGCGAACTTTTGGATCCTGAAGTCCAGCTACACGCCAGCGATGAGGTGGAATTTACAGTGGCCCAAGTAAGGAACCGAATCTCCTGCAGGCTTCCAAGTGCCCTCCCCTCGACTCGGATCGTCTTGGCTTTGTCTGCCTGGCTTGGCCCGAAGTGGTTTAGCCTGGTCTTGCGAATGTATTCGTTGCTGGCTTGCGCATGGCTGTGGATCGCTGCAGGACTTTTAAACCCAGTCTGAGCCGGCATAGGTGCTGTGGTGGCAACACTGCTGCTAGGCTTCGGGCTTGCGTTTTATTGCTCGATTTGGCTTGACTTGTACTAGTCTTAGCTGAAGGCTTGGAACATAACTTGGTCTCAGTTGAAAACATATTCTTCCTTTTAGTCCTTTGTTGGTCAAGGCATGTATTTTGCCTTCATTTCTTGAGGTGGTGTTTTTTTTCGTCAGAAAGGAACGGTGTTTTGGCTCCAACTGAGCTCTTTTTCTTTTCTCCAAAAAGCAGCGTGAATATTTTGTTTGACCTCTTTGCAGCTAATTGCTGGCATGCACTCATTTCTTGCTTGCTTTTCGCATGGTGGTGGTTATAACAGCTAAAACGAGCTAATCTTAGTTTTCGCCGCTGCTTTTCATCAATTAATCGATATCGCACGTTGGCTTTACCTCTTGACTGATGTTATTGCTGGAGTATGGTGCAAAAGTTGAAAATGGCAAGGTCATTGGCTTTGACTGATGGCTGCTTAGAATGTCATTATACTTGGGTAAAGTATGCACAAGTTAGAGGAATGGCTAGCGTTGCATTCTTTTCTGAGCATCTCAGGCCGACGTTGGCTTCAATATTAGATTGAGGCAGACTGTTTGTTAACAGGAAAAGCGTGGGGAAGTCACGAAAGCTTGAGACACAATTGTGTTAGATATTCCAGGGGAACTACCGTAATATACGGAGCAAGTGGCCACCCAAAATATGGAGGTTATCTCTGAAAGAATGGGGCATGGGTGCTTGTTAGAGTCTGCGGAAGGGGTACATGATAGGGGTGCTCCACTGCTTGTTAATGGCGTGCTCGTAGAAGTGGCTGACATGTAGGAGCATCTCGACTAGGCTTTGTTTCAGCTTAAGCGCAGACGCGGAGGCAGCCGACGCTACGAGCGTGAGCATGTGGCCCTAAACAGTGCTTGCACTGCACGAGCGTGCATGCTTGGCAGGGACGCTGAAAGCCCGGAGGTCGCACTTGTAGCATTGGCTGCGTCTGGGCTGAAATGAAGTATGGCCAAGTGGGCTCAGATGGCTGGGGCAAGTGCTTGATGGAACTTAGGTTTAACATTTGCTGTTTTCTATTTAACCCAATCAACAATTCAATTTTTTCGGTATTCGGTTTGAACCGAAAATGGTCAGGATTTGAGGGTAGTATGGCACAGCTGAGGTGCATTATGGAGGGTTTTTTTTATTGAGTTGCAAGTTATCTTTGGAATGGCCCCCTTGGGAGGTTCCAACAATAAACAGTTTTTTGTTGGGGGGTGGGGTTAAAAGCTCCCCTTTGTGATCGAGCCCTGTGTTGCAAGTATGCAAAAAGAAAAGAAGGAATGTTTATATTCTTGGGTTTGAATGGAAATGTCGCGCCTATCTGCGAAAGACTGATAAACTTTCATATGCATATACATTTTTACCGAAAGAAGCTAAATATTTTCTTACAAAATAAAAACTGAAAAAAGTATGCTGAATTGGAAAAAGAAAAAAGTCAAATAGAAAGCTCTAAATTCTCTTTTTTTGGAAGCAAGGGAGTGACCATATAGTGTGACGTGGGCACATGATCCGCATTTTACTGCACAGTGCGTGCACGGTTTCCTAGAACGGAATCATTGGCCTCCGTTTCCAAACCTTTGAACAAAGAGCGTGACGTTTGCCGCGTCATCCCGTTTTACCTAGTCTGGGGGACCTCCCCCCTTTTTTTTTCTTACGGGGCTGGAGGTGCCGTTTGTGTTCCAAGGGTGGGGTGTGGGGTGTGCAGGACCCGTCTTCCCCAAGCCGCTTCCTGGCAACTCGCATCCGGCGTCTGTCGTGCGACGGAGACAGCGACGGGGGCGGACAGCGCGTCCGTCGCTCGCTTTCCAACGGCGACGGCTCCTCAACCCTGAACGGGTCCGAGGCCGACGGCAAGGGATCCCGCAATGCGCGGGTACGTCTCTTTCTTCGTTAGTGGTGGTTGATTGATGGTGTTGGGTGGGGCAGAGTCAAAGGTGCCAAACTATTTCCTTTTTTTTAGAGCGCAGCTCTTAGGCGCCCGTTTCCGGCTTGAGCGGCGTCGCCGTCGTCGTAACCGCGCGGTGCATGTTGGGACATGCACCGCGCGAGCCCCCCCCCCCCCCCGGAGGAGATTGAACGATGAGGGGAGGAGGAGAAGGAGGAGGAGGAGGAGGAGGAGGATCAGGAGGGGCATACCCTCCCCTGAGTACCCTTCCCTCCTCCTCCTCCTCAAGAGCTGCGCTCCAATTCGGCGTTACAGGGAGTTAGTTGTAAACGGCTTTCATTTTTAATCGACATTATATTTTTGTTTGTTTTTTTAGATATCCCATGATGTTTTTGCTGGTAATATATCCAAAAAGCTCCACCCTCTTCTTCACCGACATCTCAATCAAGGCACGACATACGTTCAGAGCTAATGGAAGGTTGACATAAAAATATAATCTATAATTTATTTCTATGTGTAATTACCGTGTCAGGTAGGCATGTTTAGGGGGGAAGGGTTGCGAACATTTGCCATAAATGTGTTCTCCCGAGACAAATTATAATGTTTTCGTGTCTTGTGTTGTGTGTCTCTTAACACATTGCGAGAGCGAGCTGCGGTCTGCCTTGAAAATGAACTCTGGACTGTGGCCGAACAAGAGACCCTCCGAAGGTGGCACTCCTGATTCGTTATTATGAATGAAAATAGACTCTTCTTCTGTCCCACCACCTATTATAGATAACGTAATCGTGAAGAGTGTATTGGTGTGGCCTGCATGCCACAACATAGATTAATAAATATTTACATGTGTAAATAAAAAAACTTGTCGAACAATAAAAACTAAATATTGAGTGCATTTTGAATGTCGCCGTAACGACAAGGTCACGCGCGTGACCCATTTTTATTCTATTTATTTTTTTCTTCTTTTTTTAACTCGCCGATATTTTGAAATGATTTCAAAGTAGACACCAGTTTTTGGAAGGGTGGTTGTACCTGTCTCTGTTGTGCCATAAAATGGGCTTTGAAGTGCTGCTTGCCTTTGATTAAGTTACGGTGAGTTAAGACTGCGAGTCGCTGGGGCATCCGTGCTTTGCCTGTCGTTGTGACGCTACTTTTTTAATTGGTCCTCGCACGCTTTGCGAGGCGCAGTCTACCCGGCGACTCGTAGTCCTAACTCGACGCTAGTCCTCGCAGTGTAGTCAAACATTACTTTGTGAGCGAATCATGAGACAGTTACCTGATTCTCCGTTTTCTTGGGACTATGACTACGTAACCACAATGAAGTCTCCCAAAAGACGGAGGCCATTCTCTTGTCTGGTCCGAGGATCCCCAGTTGGCGAGTTTGAACACCGTCCAAGGTGGCCACAATGGGGCGTAGGCTTGTTGCAGAGAAGGTAACCGAGATTTTGGTTTCCTGTTGGGTCGTTAAAATACCCTCGGTCCCCTGGCAGGGTGTGTCAGATGCCCTTTGTGGGTTAAACCCCCGAATTCGCCTCGTCTTGTTGGATCGACTGCGACTTTCTTGCGGGACGACGGTTGCAGAAAGATTCCTCGACGCAGGGCGAGGCGGGCAAGGGTCGTGCCGGGGGCCGCAACGGCTTCCGCTACACGCACCGCGGCTACATTGCCGCCCTCAAGGAAAGCTTCGGCTTCATTGAGAATGAAGACCACAACCAGGACGTCTTTTTCCACTTCAGGTGGGTGGCCACTTCCTTTTCCAGATGGGTCGCAGCCGGAGTCGCTCATTCCTCAGTCTGGCGTACCGAGACGACTGGCTCGAATCGAGAATGGCACATTGTGAGACGCAACTCCGATAAGACGTCGATGCTTCTTTGCACTCTACCGAGGCAAGCTATTGACTGGCACGCAAGTTTGCAGCTTGGGTTGGAACCCCGAATAGGCATTCTCCGACCCCGCAGGGGGCACCTGTGAAAGCAGGTGTTTGGAGAGTGGCGTCTCCACGGACCCCGAGCCGTGCGGGCTCGCCCGCCCACGTATGGCTGTGCGTGGCTTTCCCGTGTCTGGGGAAAAGGGCATCCTGGTGGTTGAGCCGAGCCCGGGGTAGGTTTGGACCCTTCGGGGCCCCCCGGGTGAGGCAATACACCACTTCGGCCCCCGCTTCTCATAGACGGGAGTCCTGGTAAGGCCCGGCCAGGATGATTCAGTCTAGTCGCCACTTCTACTATCCCCCTCCTTACTTTCACTCTTGTCTTCTCCTCCTTTTTACTCTTCTCATTTCTCTTCTTTCCTTTTTCAACTTCTTTGGCGGCAAGGGCTAACCTTGGGTGGCGACAGACACCTTGTCTAGAACCACACTTGGTTATAGAAACTGGGCAGCACTAATAGAGTAACGTCTTCAGCCAAGCCTTTCTTGTTATGGAGCGTTACCTATTCCCTTGTTGGGCTCGGTGGTGGGCGGTGCACCACAGTTTCCGAAAACCCTCCCCATTCATATGGGTTCCAAACTTAAACCTTTTGATCGGCCCCCCAAAAGGGTCCGCACCGAAGCACTCAACACCATGAAACAATCTTTTGAACTGCTGAAATATCCAAAGTTTCTTGTAATTCACTCGGAAGGTGACAGACCACTTGGCAAACTCTCCCCCTTTCTGGTCTCTAAAGTTCTTGAGGGTGTTATTGGCGCCAATTATAGTGCAAAGAAGATGGGATCTGATGATCTTCTTGTCGAGGTCAATACAAAGCAGCAAAGTGATGCCCTTCTTAAACTCAACCTTGTCTCCGACTACAAAGTAAGCGTCACTCCTCACCGAAAACTGAACAGTGTTCAAGGGGTCATTTCTGAGGATGACCTGCTTGACTCACCCGAGCCAGAGATAATTGAGGGCCTCTCTAGTCAAGGAGTTATAGCTGCTCAACGAATCACTATCCGCCGTGATGGTGTGGAACGGAAGACAAAACATATCATTTTGACTTTCGATTCAACCACTCTGCCACAGACTGTAAAGGCAGGTTACCTTCAGTGCCGGGTCCGACCCTATGTGCCGAACCCTCAACGGTGCTTTAAGTGCCAGAGGTTCGGCCATGGGTCACGGAACTGTCGAGGAAGGGACACCTGTGCGAAGTGCTCCAGCAAGGAGCATGTCGCAGATGTGTGCGATAATGAGCCTCATTGTGCAAACTGTAGTGGCAACCACCCGGCATACTCCCGATCATGTCCTAGGTGGAAAGATGAGAAAGAAGTTCTAAAATTGAAAGTTTCTGAAAACATCACCTACGTTGAGGCAAAGAAGCGTTTTGCCTTTGTATCAAAAGGCTCTTACGCCGAGGCCGTGCGCAGGGGACCAGCGCGGCCAGTGGTTTCAATGGGAACGCAGACGTCTTTGGACGACCTGCATCTCCCATCACGGTCCCCCTCCAAACCCCCTGGAGCGGCGCCAGTGGCACCGCCTCCGAACCGCAAGGGGAATGCTGCTTTGCCAGCATCCACCCCAGAACAGGAGATGACGTCTCCTGCTCAACCAGCTGCTTCGACCTCTCGGGGCCGGGGCGTGCCTCCCCACACCTCTGCTCCCCAGAGGAAGCCTGGGGAAGTGCCAAGGCAGTCGACCTCCAAGGGTCAACTGCCCGCGGCTCCAGACGAGCCCATGGACGAGGGTGGGCCGAGATCTGATGAGGAGGCTCTCCTCTCAAGATCAGAGTCCGCTCCTTCTGCCTCCGGTGACTCTAATCGGAGGCAGAAAGACCTCCCTAAAAAACAAAGTGCACCGCGTGTGAAAATAGATTATAAACCCTAAGGAACATAGCTTTTTAATATATAAATATATATATATATTTTTTTTTTTTTCATTTTTTTTGTAATACTTATTGTGTTTTAAATGGTTAAAAATATAGGTATTATGCAGTGGAACTGCCGCGGTCTTTTTCGTAATATTGATGATGTCAACTTTTTTCTCGATGAGCTCCAGCCTGTTGCCATTTGTTTACAGGAGACTCATCTTAATGAAACTCATACACAGGTACTACGGCGACATCAGGTTTTTAGAAAAGACCGTGTTTCTTGCAACACCTCCTCTGGTGGAGTAGCTGTGGTTGTGCAGAGTGGTATTGCCTGTGCTCCTGTCCCTCTCACAACCCCTTTAGAGGCAGTAGCAGTTCGTGTTCTGCTTGACCGCCTAATTACAATTGTTTCGCTTTACCTTCCGCCAAATCTTCCAGTGCATTTACATGACCTGCAAGGACTGGTGGGCCAACTCCCACAGCCTTTTTTAATTTTAGGAGACTTTAATGCACACCACCCCATGTGGGGCAGTGCTCGTCAAGACTCCCGTGGTGGTGTCATAGAACGTTTTTTACTGTCATCTGGCCTTTGCCTTTTAAACAAAAGACAGCCGACTTTTTTTAGTGCACCTCATAATACTTTTACTTCCATTGATCTTTCCATATCATCACCGACTTTACTTCCTTGTTTTTCTTGGAAGGTTTTAGAAAATCCTTTTGGTAGTGACCATTTCCCAGTCATTTTAGAAAGTTCAGTATCACTTCCTTCTCTTCGAGATTGCGTTCCCAAGTGGAAGTTAGATAAAGCCGACTGGGCTTTATTTTCTCTGGAGGCAGTGGTCGATCCCTCTGTTTTTTTAGCTATGTCTCCTGAGGAAGCGACTCTTTACGTTACTGAAAAAATTATAAATGCTGCTTCGGTGTCAGTTCCCCGAACTTCTGGAAAAATTCCCAAGAAATGCAAGCCTTGGTGGAACAAGGACTGTACGACCACCATAAAAGCTCAGAATAAGGCTTGGGGAAGGTTCCGGCGGTACCCGACTGTTCAGAACAAGATCAAATTCAAGCAGTGTAAAGCGAAAGCTCGTTGGACACGAAAACAAGCCAAGTGGACTTCATGGGTGAAATATGTATCCTCTCTAAACAGTTTTGTTCCTGCAAAAGAGGTATGGGATCGTGTTAAGAAAATTCGGGGCACTTACCACTCCTTCAGCATCCCCCTTTTTCCTTCATCATCCCCATCACTAAAAGATCAGGCTAACATTCTTGCTGATCATTTTCGAGAGGTCTCCAGTTCTTCAAATTACACTACTAAATTTAAAAAGTTCAAGTCCTTGGCAGAAAAACAGCCAATTGATTTCTCTGGAAGTGATACTGGTTACAACCGGCCGTTCACAATGTGTGAGCTTGAAATGGCCCTTGCAGTAAAGAAGCAGTCAGCACCTGGTCCAGATATGATCCACTATGAACTGCTGAGGCACCTGTCGGCTGAATCCTTGGTGCATCTGTTGTCTTTCTTTAATCATTTATGGGAAGCTTCTTGTTTTCCACAGTGCTTGAAGCGAGCACACATCATTCCGATCTTGAAGCCTGGCAAAGACCCTACCCTACCAGCAAGTTATCGGCCTATAGCACTGACTAGTTGCCTAGGAAAAACCTATGAAAGGCTTATAAACAGAAGGCTAGTATACATTCTAGAACAAAAGAAAATTTTCGATAAAAACCAGTGTGGTTTTAGAAGTGGTCGCTCAACCCTAGATCACCTTGTCCGGTTGGAGACTTTTGTGCGTGAGGCCTTTGTGAACCGGCAGCATTGCCTTTCTGTCTTTTTTGACTTACAGAAAGCTTACGATACAACATGGCGGTACGGAATACTTCAGGACCTGTATAGGTGCGGTGTTCGTGGTCGCATGCTGCGTTGCATAAGGGACTTCTTGACAGACCGTTTCTTTCAGGTGCGCCTGGGATCCACGCTCTCAGATATTTTTACACAGGAAAACGGCGTCCCACAAGGAGGTGTCTTGAGTGTTACCTTGTTCGCAATTAAGATCAACAGCCTCGCTGCAGTTATACCACCATCAGTTTTTTATTCATTGTACGTAGACGATGTCCAGATCGCTTTCTCCTCATGCAACTTGTCAATTTGTGAGCGCCAATTGCAGATAGCAATAAATAGGATGAGTAAGTGGGCCGATGAAAATGGGTTCCGGTTTGCACCAGAAAAAACGGTGTGCGTGCCTTTTTCATTACGTCGGGGGTTGTCGCTAGATCCCAGCTTGCAGATGAATGGCACTGACATACCTGTTAGGCATGAACACAAGTTCTTGGGTGTTATTTTTGATAAGAAGCTTACTTTTCAGACCCATTTAAAGGAACTGAAGAGAAAGTGTCTTAAATCTGCTAATGTTCTCAAGGTACTTGCACACATGTCCTGGGGTTCTGACAGGAGGTGCCTCCTGCGACTCTACAACTCGCTGGTTCGTTCCCGTCTCGACTATGGTGCGGTTGTATATGGCTCGGCACGACCGTCATCTTTAAAAATGCTAGATCCCGTGCATCACCTTGGACTTCGACTTGCCACGGGGGCCTTCCGAACGTCGCCTGTCCCGAGTTTGTATGCAGAGACGTACCAAGTGCCACTAGAAAAGCGAAGACAGTACCTCAGCCTATGCTATAGTTATAAAGTCAAATCTGACCCTGAACACCCATCCTTCCGCTGTTTGCAGGTATCTCCTTTTTTACGTCTTTTTGAGAACAAGCCAAGTATAGTACGGCCTTTCAGCCTCCGCATTCAAAGTATGTCTGCATCCCTGCAGCTTGAACTTCCTGAGCGTAGCTTGATGACGAGAGTTCGAAGCATTGCACCTTGGAAGGTGGTGCACTATACCTGTGACTGGTCGCTGGCAAAATACAATAAACGATCTGTTGCACCACTAGTTCTTCAGCAAGAGTTTATGACCTTGCAAGCTCAGTATGAGGACTATGCACAATTCTTCACTGATGGTGCAAAAACTCCACACTTTGTCGGTTCGGCTGTATATTCAGAACATTTTGAGAAAGCTCGACGGCTTGACTCTGTTGCCAGCATTTTTACAGCAGAGCTTTATGGTGTGCTCATGGTTATTGAATATATATTAGGCAACAATATCAGAAAAGCTATTTTGTTTGTGGACTCCCAGAGTGCTCTCCTCTCTCTCTGTTCCCTCAGTGATTCTAAGAATCGGCTTGTGCAACAAGTACGTGTGGACTTAAACCTGGCCTCCCAAATGGGATACAGTGTCAAGCTATGCTGGGTACCAAGCCATGTGGGAATTTCAGGTAATGAAAAGGCGGATAGGCTAGCAGCCTCTGTTAGGGATGCTCTGGAAACACCCGTTGGGCTGCCTCAAGAAGATTTTATACCAGTTCTCAAAAGAGCAATTTATAACGCCTGGCAGCTAGATTGGGACAAAGAAATAGATAATAAGCTACATGTTGTCAAACCACGTTTGGGGGTATGGGAGAGTTCACACCATAGAGACCGTCGCCATGAAGTTTTAATGTGTCGTTTGAGAATTGGGCATTCACGTTTGACCCATCGTCATCTCCTTTGTGGTGAGGACACCCCAGTCTGTGAGCATTGCGGTGAATTGCTAACTATATTGCACATTCTTTGGCACTGCAAATTCTTTGATCAAGAACGTCGAACAAGTTTCCCTTCACTTTCGGGATATCTTCCATTTCACCCAGCCTTCTTGCTGGGCGATGAACCTTTAGTTCCTTTTTGTCACATTTTAGATTTTCTTAAAAAAACTGGCTACCTGCACCAGTTATAGATGTTCTGCATAATAATTTCTTTATTTTACTATAGACTCTTATAACTATTTCTTTGGCGCAGCATGGCCTATGTTGCTTTTTGCGCCATTAAACACCTAATAATCAATAATCAATCAATCTTTCCCGCGCCGGCGTGATATCACCTCCTTCTCGCTTGGGGTTGCCGTGGCAACGGCGGAGGTCTGAAAAAAAGTCGAGTCGCAGGAGACCGCAAAATTTGACTCACTGTGCTGGCGCGGATCGCGCGGGAACTTCAAATTCGGCATTTGGAAATTGTTTTTTTAATTCACAATACTGAATTTTCAAGTTTCGAATTTTGAGGGTAAGTCCCGCATCGTTTTCAATCGTTTCGGATAATAAAAAAAAATATAATTTTGACGTGTCAGTGCCCCTTTAATGCCTACTTTATTATCCAAAAACGTAGGATACATGCTACCTGTGGGGCATGTTCTCCGTGTCCTCCCTGCTCCAGAAAAGCAGTCGCTTACGTTTTACGCCTGCCATCGTCTCCTCTTACCACTTTCACTTTACATATCATTTTGTCTCCTCCTAAATGGTAAGGGAAGTGCCCTGCTTTTTACTTTTATGTACAAGCGGTATACAGATGACACAACCTACGAATGTCTTCAGATTTGTCATTGCGGCCCTGACACTTGTAGGGAGAGAGGGCACGTGGCCCATTTGTCTGGAAAGCCCTGAAAAGTCAAACCATTATTTTAGCACCAGGTCTCGTCTCTTTCTCAGGAAGGACAACCAACAACAGACAATAGCAAAGTTCCGGGTGTATCTCTGACCCAAAAGCTTTTCTTTTGTTCTTTTTTTCATTTGTGACTTGCATTTAGAAAGCTTGTCTCTAGAATAACAAACTTAATTCATGTATTTACCCAGTTCATTCCCAGACTAACTATCCATAGTCTGGACTGCGCGTTTCTGTAAACGAGCAGGAATTTTATGGAGACTGATGGGTGCCTGAAAATTTGTCTATGTAGAGGGGTGTCCATATTAATGAGACATGACTGTACAACATTATCCACGAGGGGCATACCATATTGATTTACATTTTATTTTTTTGCTGCAGATACTGGCCCCACACAGGAGGCGGTACCTGCAGCAAACCGCCACACGGCTTTTCAGGTGCTTAGTTGTGCATGTGTACGGCCCAATCTGGCCCCCAGTGGTTATCACAACGAGCTTGAGTATCACTTAGAGCGGTAAACCGCAACCCACGACCTGCAGTGGAAATGGCACCCCCCCGTTGCCGCCATCTTGCCCGTTTGCCACATTAGTGATCACGTGATGTTAAGATGGCTGCTCCCAGAGGTGGGCCAGATCAGATTGGCCAGATCACGGTAAGCAGAGGGGCCTCTGAGGCTGCTTTCGAATCTTACTCGAATGGATCCGCGTTTCTCCGGTGGGTCATGTCACGTGACAAGACTGATAGAGCAACTGGAGGCGGGTAGGTTTTCGAACGCCAAGGTGCAGAACATTTACCCTAGAGTGAGATCAGTAAAGTTTGGACCGCGGCCCAGCTTACCATAATCTGGCCAATCTGATCTGGCGCACGTATGGGCGCAGCCATCTTAAAGTCACGTGATCACTAATGTGGCAAACGGTCAAGATGGCGGCAACCGGGGGGGTGCCATTTTTGGCCGCTGGTTTACTGCTCTAAGTTTACTCAAGCTCGTTGGGTTATCACCTGTTCGGGGTTACGAAAAAAAAACTGCGAAGATGCCATTTTGAAGTCACTGATGAGCTGGGAGGAGCATCCAGGCATGGGTGTGATACACTTCTAAAAACTGGCTTTGGCAGGGTGTGGAAAGGCTCCCACACACGTTGTGCAAGTGCATTCGACTCCAGGGAGAGTCTGTTAAGAAGGTGGACATATCTTCCGACCTGTAAGTGGCCGCGGTATCTGCAGCAGAAAATAAAGTGTAAATCAATATGGTGTGCCCCTTTAGTTGCCAGCTAGTAGTTATAATTATTATTTCTTATTGTTGTTTAAACAATTTCAACATGTAATAAATTTTGTTAATGTGACTATTTTTTTTTGTAGAATATACGTACCGTAGGCATATTTTTACCAGTATATATTATGTTTGTGTAGAAAATGTGGGCAGAGATGTTTGCCATAAAGTCGTGCTTTTCTTAAAAACGAAGCTAAGTAGGAAATAAATAAGCTTTTACCTGTGCTTAGCACAGAAAATTAGTAGAGTAGATAACGAGATGGGCCATAACGGGTGTAGCACGATTGCCCCGTGTGCAGAATCCGTCGCAAAAGCCCGCGTCATTAGCCCCACGTTTGGAAAACCCGCATTCAATTACCCCGTCCCGTATTCGTGCCAAAAGCCCCGTCCCCACTGGCCCCGTCCAACTCTTTTTGCGCTTCAACCACCATTTTTACATGCCTAACTTAAACTGTTCAGGGTCTACAACAGGTATTTTAAGTTAAAGAAACAGCAAATTATGCTAATACAACCGCTGAAATCTTATGACGTACTGTGGCCAATTGCATAAACCTGCATAACCCACCGATGAACTCCGCTGTCATAGAGGTATACTCAGACGCAGAATTACAGACTTTAACTACCTAGATGGATACAATAATTTTTAGAACGACGTAAGAGTTTAACTGGTGTTTGGTGATGTATACATAATAAGCATGGTGCCATGAGCTGCGGGTAAGAGTTTTGACAGAACCCACTTCGTCAAAGCTGCGGGTCCGCGCGTGCTTCACAGTCGACGAAAGCTTTAGTCAATGCTTATTCACAAAATATGTGACTTTAAATAATATTGTGTCATTTACTGTACTTTCTGCTTGTTCTAACTGCC